>JAODAL010016718.1:0-79830 GCA_025379985.1 Phyllomedusa bahiana | reverse complement strand
TCCCTCAAATTGTTCACCCTATGTATATATGGCGCTGAGCCCGGGACCACATAGTAGATCTCTGGCTGAGGGAACCGGATGGGACAGAGGCGAGTTGAGGACAGGTGAGGGCCGCTGACCCGCTCCCGGGCCATGCCAACTAAGGGTTGCGTCTGATGTTCCCACCTACTCTTGGCTGGGGTTGTCAGATGTCATCTGGGAGGAAGTGGATGACCTAGTCAACCAATTAAGAACCCTTGGGTTGCTAGTAAGCACACGGCCGCTAGATGACAGCGGCAGTTGTGGCCTCACCGAGTGACCCCTGCTGTGACGTCTCCTTGCTGTGCTGCGACCTGGGCCGGGAATGTTTGTGCCTCTGCCACTCGCAGGTGAAGAGCCTGCCACCTCTCTGTATGACATACTGTTTGTCCTAAAATGTACAGACACTATTTGATGAAGATATCTGTATATGATAAATACACACCCTGTATTTGACTCCAAATGAACCCAGTAACAAGCTTGGTAACCCTTGGATATAAATTGCGCTCCACAAATGGGCAGGAAAAATTGACTTGTATGTGCCGTTTAAAAACTCTGTGTATTTTACTGAATATAAAAGCACAAACAGGCTTAATTAACCTTCGGATATGAATTATGCTACAGAATTTCTTCTGTGGCGGTGAAAAACAAAGTTTCTTTTACTGAGTACAACGCTTAACCAACCCCTGGATGTAAATTGCGCCAAACAATTGAGCAACCACAAACTACGAACTTTGAAGCGTGTTACAATGGCGTGTTTTCTACTACACAACAAGAAAAAATTGTAATTAACCTTCGCTGTGAATTAGGCTACAGGAAAATTTTATTTTTTGGCGGTGAAAAAGATGGTTTCTTGGAGTCACCACAGCAGAAAAACAACACTTAATTAACCCCTGGATGAAAATTGAGCAAAAGAATTGAGCAGCCAAAAATAAAGTGGTATTTGTATTGTAAAAACGCTGTTTCTTAAATGAATACAACAGGAACAGGCTTAGATCCCCTTGGATATTCAATGTGCTGTGAGCAATAGCATTAAAATGTATATGCAGCTGCAGTGGACGCACACTGGACTTCAGATCCAATACCCCAAAAAATCAGAAATAGAACATTAAGAAAAGCAGTCTCTGAGACAAGCTGAGACACCCCATAAAAATCGCTGTATAAAAATCAGTTCTTCAGTAAGAGCTATCACAATCAGCCACAGCAGCACCTTCCCTGATCAGTACAGTGATAGGAGTGTGAGCTCCCAGCGTCGCGCCCCCTGTGACGTCACAGAATCCCGCCGGTCTCTGATTGGCTTCATCTCTGCACATGTCATGCAGGCTATGCCCTTCTTCCTCCCAGAGTGCTTTGCCCCATGTAACGCCATGTGCTCGCAGCCATTTTATCAATCAAAAGCACACTTCGTTTCACGCCGAAGTACCCCAAACTATCGACTTCGTTTATAACCGAAGTTTTCCTGAAATTCTAAACGAATTCCACTTCGTTAGAATCAATTCGCCCATGTCTAATTATATTCTCTCAAGTCATATAGAGATACAACTATTTGCTTCTCTGGTTTTCTTCAACATCTACTTATAGCAAGCATTACAAATTTAATACACACGTATTCGTATTATTATTATTATAAGCAGTACACCTTGCATAATCATCTGTAATATTCCAGTGAGCCATCCACCTAGGCCTCTAAACCAATTTGCTGGGTTTAAGAATGAAAATATATGACCTCCACCCTGAGTCCTTCTTTTACTTTTTGCTTTCTCCACCAATCATCGCTCATTTCTGCAATTTTATTTTAGTCTGCGCTTATTTGCAAATTTTCTGCTGGGTCAATATAATGACAGCAGGCAGGGCCTATAATTTGGCGCATCCCACCTTCCTGCACTGTAAGATATTCCAGAACTACTATATATTGGTTAATTACTAAGATGACTTGATTTAGCTGGGTACTGGTGCCGTTCTGTAGACCCATAACATCCCAGATCATGTCATGTGAGTAATCTGTGGCCTCTACTAACTTAAACCATGTCTGCATCACCATAGGATATAAACATAAAGCACTACCAATTTTATTATCTATACCCATGGAAACTAAATGAGGTTTCCCATTCTTCATGGGCTTATCTGCTGCCCTTTTATACGGTGTATGCCTGGGTATCTTGTTTATGTCTACATCCTTGTGGGGGACTAAAAAAGTAGATGGTGACAACCTGGCTATAGTGCATGATCCTTCTACACCAATAGGAATCCACTTATATGCAGAGTTTCCACAGACATAATACATGTCTTCTGGTAACTCTTTCAGACGTGAATCCATGTAACAGATCTAAGCATCAATCCCCCCCCTTTTCCCAAAATCCCCCCAATTAAAATCATTACTATTATATTGAGGGGCCTTTCTAAATGCAGCACTTTTGTCACCATTTCCAACAGGGAAGTACTTTTTATCTTCCCTTTTTGGATTATGGGTATCTACTACTAAATTGCTCCAAACAACTTGATTATACACATCAAAATTGACACCCCGTCGGGGCCCATATTTTTTCTAACTTTACTAAGGACTATATTTTTTAAAATTCCCCAACCCCCCTGACTAGAACAATCACCTTGACCTTCATCGTGTGTGTTTTAGGTTTTTTGAAAAAAGGGGGAATGTGTCCATTCTGCTTTGCGCAAGGGTACTCCGATGGTATTCTATCGTTGGTCCAGATTTAGAAATGGAAGTGCATCATCTTTCCCTAGGGGTTAGCAATAGTGTTGAGCGATTGCGTTGGCTATCGAGATCGATCGATAGTCAGCCGCTATCGATAAGGTTTTTTGATAGTGGGGCGTCGATTATGACGAGACCATTAAAGTCTAGGGAGAGCAAATTTTTCATTATTTCACCCAAACAAGGGGAAAGCTGAAATTAAATCCACAAACATCAAAGGAACGTGCTACATCTTTGGGAACATTAGGTTATAAAAAATCACAGAAAAAAAGTCCAGACCCTTCCTATTCCCTGTCTTTTACCACAGCCTGACCCTTAAACTGCACACCCCAAAATTAAAAAAATGCCAGAAGGCAGTATGATTTGAACCCTCATGTTACTTGAACTCACATTTGAAAATCCCTGTCCTTTGAACGCAGCATGAGCCCCAAACCTGCATGACCCCCAGATTTAAAAATCCGAAAAAGGATCTTTCAACCCCCCATTTTAGTTGAACGGACACTAACTATATTGTCCTGACCGCAGAAAACCATTAAACCCGTCGACCCCAAAATTTAAAAAGTGCAAAAAGGATCTTTCAACCCCCATTTTAGTTGAATGGAATATACGTCCCCTGTTGGGGCCCCAGTATGACCATTTAAACCCCGTCTGACCCCCAGATTCCAAAGTGCCGGAAAAGATCTTCATCCACCTTTTAGTTGAACTGGACATTGAAAACTGTCCCGTGCCAAGCATGACCCGGCCGGGGTTACAGGGGTGCGGTGAGAGCCCAGGCTGGCGTCCGTCATCTATTTAACACGCAGGTTTAAATCCCTATGACGCAGCAACCAAAAAATGTCGTGCTGATGCAGAGGGGGAACGGAAGTGTGAGAACTCCGCCTTCCCGTAAACATCAAGACCCGGGGAGCGCTTGCCCCCCGTAGAGTGCGGGCCAATTGACTTCCTTGGAAATACGGTGGTTAACGCTCCGTTACACCCCGGTGCCCCTTTTGCTTGGCATTTTTTTCTCATTTTATCAACGTTTGGAGGAAATTGTCTCTGTCTTTTTTCTTGTCCGTGTCCAACTCCATGTCCTCTGAATAACCTAATCGGCAAGTTTTTTTTTACCCCCCTTGTACAATTCAGGGGGAATTTTTTCCAGCTTTTTTGTACATCAATTTTTTTTGTAGCTTAATTCTAAAAAACATTTTTAAAAATGGGAAATGGAACCCCCAAATGTCTTTGTTTCTCTTTTTTTATTGTATTAAAGGGGTTGTCTCAAAACCGGGATTTGATAGCTAGTTAAAGATCTTAAAAAAAAAGATTTTTTCAATATGGTCCATTAACGTGTCCCCCCTATTCCCGTTTCTGACACACCTCACCCGAGCCACTCTTCAATTTTGAAGAACAAATGTCTTTGAAACAACATTTTTTTTGAATAGGACCGTATATAGCTGCATGTCACAGCAAAATGCCCCAAAAAATTTAAAGCATGACCCTTGAGCCCCTTTGGACAATTATGAAGAAAAAAATTTGTTAAAACAACATTTTTTAGAATAGGACCTGAGTATAGCTGCATTCACAGCAAAATGCCCCAAAAATTCAAAACATGACCCCTGACCACTTTGGACAATTGTGAAGAACAAATGTCTATTAAAAAACATTTTTTTTTAAAAGGACCGTAGATTTGCTGCATTTCAAGCAAAATGCCCCCAAAATTCAAAAACATGGGCCCTTGACCACTTTGGCAAAGTGAAGAACAAATTTCTGTTGAAACAACATTTTTTTATAATGGACTGAGTATTGCTGCATTTTCAAATCAGCATGACCCAAAAAATTATAAAAAAATGACTCTCAGCACTGTTAAAAATTTGAGGAGAATTTCCTCTTAGGAAGCCACATTTCTGTTCCAAAGGACCATGATTATTGCTGTATCTCACAGCTACATGACCCCAAAAAAATTATAAAATATGACTTCTCAGCACTGTTAAAAATTGTGAGGGAGGAAAAAGCACTTAGAAGCCACATTTCTTGTTCCAAAGGACCATGTTTATTGCTGTATCTCACAGCTACATGACCCAAAAAAACTTATAAATAAGTCTTCTAGCCCTCTATTTAAAAATTGTGAGAGGAGAAAAGCACCTTAAGAAGCCACATTTCTATTTCAAAAGGGACCATAATTATGCTGTATCTCACAGCAAATGACCTCAAAAACATTGACAATGCTGAAAACTTCTTAAGATAAAGGGAGTAAAATGGAATTCGGTGGTGTCATGTTACCTTGCTGTCTTTTTACAGTCTCATCACTAGCAAAAGAGAATAAAAGAGGAAAGAGAATAAAAATTGCAGTAAGAAATGATCATTTAAAAAAAAAGTTTTCAAGAGGACCCACATTTCTGTTGAAAAGGAATGTGAAGTAGACGGCAAACTAATCGGTGACCTCGGCAACTTGGGGCCACAACATCATCAGAGATTCCATGCCTGATTCCTCTTGATGAAAGTCAACGATCAACATATTCTGAAAGCCGGTGCGTTTGTCTGTATGGGGAATCATCCAGCTGTGCTGAAGGTTCCACTCAGATATGACGCTGGTGCTGGGCAGGTCAACACCTCATATGGCGTGACGACGCCGCTCGGGCCAATTCGTACATTTTGGATACCAGAAGTCTATTGGGTCCGGAAAACACATGCAAAACCATCGGTGTTGAGGACGCAGTAGTCGTGCACATGATCTTAAGCTGATTCTCTGTGTGTTGGATTGTGCCTGCATTGCATGCGTTGGTGAGGTGGTAAACAAAGATTGCCAGAGGTCACCCATTAGGCTTCCGCCACCTTGCCTGCTGCATGCCGCTACGCCTACTTGGCACTCTCTTGCGTCACGTCCTCTGATGTTGTTCCACCGTGACGATTTGGCGGAACGTGAAGCAGACGGCAAACAGATGTCTCCAGTTGATCAATCTGCAAGGTCTCCATTTCTGCATTTCACTCATCTAATTTCGGGTGGGTGGAAGGAAAAGTGCTGAGTTTTGTTTTGTACCGAGGATCACAGGAGGGTGGCCACCCAGTAACTGTTGTTCATTTTGGATGCCTTAATGCGAGGATCATGTTGGAGGAAATGGAGCATCCAAGACACTCATGTGAGAGATGGAACCTTGATTTCCAAGCCTCTGGGTCGATGGGACTAGCAATGATCTTCCTCATCTTCTCCCTCGCACTCAAATTCGCGCCAACCTCTTTCAAGGGCAGGGACGTCGGTAACATCGGTCGTCCAGGAATACCTCCTACTCCGCCTGCCTCCGCACAGATTCATCACAGCCTGACTTGCCTGAGATGATGCACCACTGAGAGCTGATGCGCACCTTGCACTAGCTCTGGACCCGAACCACTGGCCTAATGAAGAACCGATGAAATTGTGAAACTGTCGGGCCTTGTGGATTTGACGGAGAGAAAGGCTCCGTGTCCGCATCCTGTGTCCGTCACCTCCTCCGTCGCTGGCAGGACCTGTTGTTTCAGAGTGTCTCAACGATCGTTCCAGAAATCAGTCACCACAATGCTCATGTTGACAGGGGCATTGTCCGCCACTGACCATTTTGGTGCTTCTTCAAAAACTGGCAAGGATGGTGCAGAGCTCTTCACTAGCCTCACTCTCGGTGTTCAACACCGAGGTCTGCACCGTGCTTTGTCAGGCCATGTGTCAACTTCGTAATGACTAATATGGCATTGCGCTGCTGCCACATCGCTGGAGCCTGTGTAGGTGGAATTCAGCGTGTTGCAACGTCAACAATGAGACGGTTGAGGGGCGAGGCCGAGCTGACACTGCAACTCGCAGCCAGGCGGGAGATGAAGGGTGCGAACGGCGGAAGTGCGAACTCTGGACCTCGTAGCCTTCTTCAGCAGGGCAGTTCCAGACACCTGTTGCTCTTTAGAAATTTCTGGACGACAAGGTCATGACATGTGCCAGGAAGGGTGTGTGCTCCAGCCCTACCGAATCTTAAGGGCGGCAAGCAGATTTCGCCATTATCGCACACCACCTTGCCGGCAAAAGGTTCTTTGTCACCCATGCCAGCGCTCGGTTCTCGTTGCTTAGAGCTGTCCACAGCTACTGACCTGTGTGTGTCGGTCTCCAGGCAGATTTAATCTTCAACCGGCCTGGGTGTCTCTGGGCATGATGCCACCAGAGGACCTTGGTGGAAAGAGCCTGCACCATCCCCTGCGGTTTTGAAGAGGCGTACAGCCCCCCCCCCTACCGTGCGCCGAGCCTGAGAGCCACCGTCACCCCAGAGACATCCACCCAAGCTCACCAAGTGAGCTGTTCACCAGGAGATATAGGGCTTGCGTGCTTATAGTCTGTTTTCGGTGGCGAGATGGACTTTTCCGGACACAGATGCAGACAACGCGCTTGAAATTTTAGATGACACGTGGCTGGCCAGGCAGGGACGGCTTTCAGGCAACAGAAATGCCTGCTCGGCATCTGGTATTGGGGGCAGGAGAGGGCCATGGACGTGGCGGAACCCATCTGTGTCCACCAGACGGAAGGAACATTTCAAGGCCAAAAGCTTAGGCAATGCCGACATTCAGGCTTTTGGCTTTGGGATGAGTTTGGGTTAAAGTGTTACTTATGCTCCCAAACCTGGAAGACAGAAGGCTGGCTGCTAGACTGGCCGCTGTACGGCGTGCAGGTCTTGTCAAAACTGGCGGAGGAAGAAGGGGTAGGATGGGTCTTCTGGTGGGTGCTGGTGGTACTCGGGCGACGGTGGAGGCAGAAGCGGGAGGCTGATCCCTGATCATGACTCTGAGAGACATGGGAGCTGAGGAACGCTTGGTGGTGGCGGAGGAGGAGGAGGCGGGAGGACGAGGGTGTGACAGTGGTTTGGAGGCCGGCGTCGGTCTGGCCTTTTTTGGCCCAAGTGTTCCCTCATTTTCAATCAATGCATTCGCTGCATGTGACTAGACATGTTGGTGGTGGTTAACCACTTAAGGTTCTTGCCTGCTACTTAACAGCGTTTACGGCAAAGCGGCATATACATCCTGGTGAATCAGAGGCTTGCTCAAAGAAGGCCAGGGCTTGAGAGGTCTGGACCTTTTTGCCGGCGATAAGCGGCAGGAGCGGGGGTTTGCGGGCTGACCGTGGCTGGCGGATCATATCAGCTGACTTCTGCGACCGCCCTCTCCCTTTTTGTGGCGGGACCCGTATTGGACACTACCCCATTGTCTTCATCCTCGTCCACTGATGAAGTGCTCGCAAGCAATTTCTGCGGAAAAAGACAGGATGGATCCGCAATGTAGTCTCATCATCTCATCAACACAGGTGACTTTGGTCGTACTGACTTTCTGCATCCAGAAGCTGCGGGCTACATGCAAGGGGCACTGCAAGGCTGTTGCCGGACCACCCGGGATTTTTGCCGATTGAACCGGCTTCCTTCACCTCCTCTGATGGCATCAGTAACTGGGCGTCAGAGCAGACAAAAATCATCCTCTTGATCTTTTTAAAGCCTTCTGATCCAACCGCCAATTTTGTCATCAAAAGGTCTTCTGAAAATGGATTATCACAGTGGTGGGTACACGAGTTGACATTGGGCAGCTTCATGGTGGTCGGATGTGATGATGCTGATGGACGACATTTGTGGCCGTGACTGCGAGGAAGAGGAGGTAAGACTGCTAGATGCAGGTTGCAATAACCACTGATAAGGACAGATTGCGACGATGTTCGTTACTTTAGATTCACCAGGGCCCTGACCCAGCGATGACAGGGCCTGACGGTCCTGCAACTGCGATCCGCTGGCATGCGTGTTGTCGCCAAGCACTGGAAGAGAGCACTCTCTCATAACCTCTACATCCATGTGCTACCCCCTCTTTTTGCTCGCTTACCACCTGCATTTTCCCTCCATGTTCAGAAATATAAAAATTGAGTAAGGTATGGCAATAGTTTTGGAAAAGTCTCTTATTAAAAGACGGCAAATCACAGCTTTTTCAAATCCCTTAATCAAACAAAATTGCTGGATTCCAAATTAACTGCAAGGTGTTATTAAAACAAATATGGACTGGGCAAAGTCCAAAAAACACGTATCTGTTATGTTTGGTATAATAATGGTATTTTTTGCACTTTCAATTCACCGTGGTGAATATAGGAATTTTGTTTTATGATTTCGTGGATGCTGCGTCAATGAACAATGTGGTGCGCAAAAGTCAAAAAACACGTAACTGTTTTGTTTTGGTATAATAAGAACTACGATGATTTTTTGCACCTTTCAATTCACTGTGGTGAATATAGAATTGCTGTTTATGATTTTACGTAGATGCTGCGTCTATGAACCAATGCTGGGTGGCAAAGTCAAAAAACACGTAACCTGTAATGTTTTGATATAAATACTGTATTTTTTGCACCTTCAAATTCACCTGTGGTGAATATAGAATTGTGTTTTAGATTACGTAAGATGCTGCCGTCAATGAACAATTGCTGGGTGTGCAAATGGTCAAAAAAACACATAAAACTGTTATGGTATTTGATATAATAACGGTATTTTTTGCACCTTTCAATTCACCTGTGGTGAATAATAGAATTGCTGTTTTAAGATTTACGTAGATGCTGCGTCAATGAACGATGCTGGGTGCGCAAAAGTCAAATAACAGTTAAACTGTTCTGTTTTGATATAATAAACGGTATTTTTTGCACCCTTACAATTCCACCTGTGAGTGAATATAGAATTGCTGTTTAAAGATTTACGTAGATGCCTGCGTCAATGGAACAATGCTGGGTGGCAAAAGTCAAAAAACACGTAAAACTGTTATGTTTTGCTATATTAATCGGTATTTTTTGAACCTTTCAATCACACTGTGGTGAATATACGAATTGCTGTTTTAAGATTTACGTGATGCTGCGTCAATGACAAAAATGCTGGGTGCGCAAAAGTCAAAAAACACGTAACTGTTATAGTTTTGGGTATAATATACAAATATTTTTTGCACCTTTCAATTCACATGTGGTGAAATATAGAATTGCTGTATTAAGATTTATGTAGATGCTGCGTCAGGATGAACAATGCTGGGTGCGCAAAAGTCTAAAAACACGTAAAATGTTATGTTTGATATAACAAACGGTATTTTTGCACCTTTCAATTCACCTGTGGTGAATATCGGAATTGCTGTTTTAAGATTTACGTAGATGCTGCGTCAAGAACAATATGGGTGCGCAAAGTCAAAAAACAGCGTAAAATGTTATGTTTTGGTAAATAAACGGTATTTTTTGCACCTTTTCAATTCACCTGTGGTGAATATCAGAATTGCTTTTTAAGATTTACGTGGATGCTGGGAGTCAATGAACAATGCTGGGTTGAACAAAAAGGTCAAAAAACAGTAACTGTGATGTTTTCATACGGATACACGGTATTTTTGCAACAAACAACCTGTGCTGACTACCAAGACTTGCTGTATTGTAATTTAACTGCAAGGTGGATATATCAAACAGTCACCAGGTGTAATGGGTTAAAATTGAAAATGAAACACTATCAGAAATGTATACTGATAATAAAAGTGGAGTTTTGCAGCTAACAAAGAGACCTGAATTTAACTAGAAATGATGGTATCCAATATAAGTTCAGGTGACCAATATCCAGGAAAATTTTTCAATAGCAAATGTTAATAATAAAGAATATTCCACTACAATGTCTACACTAAGTCTTGGTGAACTTTATCCACGTGTTCTTATAGATGAGCTTGTCTGTGTTCCCCAGCGGGCCCCCCCCCCCCCCGTCCCACTGCCGTGATTTACTGCGTTAGATGTGTTTAAAATTCTCTAGCTAAATAAATAAAATCTTCAAAAAAAGAAAAAAAAATTCTAATCTAACTAAATTGGAAGGATCACAGCTAATAGGTAGAGGTTTCTCTGTTGCAGAAATAGACTAATTCCGTTTGAGCTGTTTTGGCACAGGCAGAGCGCAGGTCATATCCCTATGAGACGCTGAGAGGACACTGAGGCTGAAACAGGAAACGCTGTTCTATGTAAAACGAGGTCATGTGATTTCCAGCCAATCGCAACCATACACATCCAGTTCATGACGTCGCACACAATCTCACCTGACTCTATTCTGTAATCTGATTTGGGGCCGCCAAAATTACCGGAAGCGCCGAAAAAGGCGCGATCTTAATAGATGATGCTCAGAATTTTAACCTTAATTATCGCATGATCTGGAAATTTCGATCACCACAAAAAACCTGCCATTTCAACTTTGTCGATAAAATCACTCAACACTAACTCTTGATCTTTTAACATGCCTTCTGACCCCAACCGCATTTTGTCATCAAAGAGGTCCGCAGACAATGGACTTATCACAAGTGTGGGAAACGAGTTGACATTTGGGCTGCTTCTGTTGGGACGGATTGCTGATGATGCTGGGATGCGCCCCAATGTGGCCTGACTTCGAGGCGAGGAGGTAAAGCAAAGCTAGATGCAGGAGTAGGCAATATTCCAACCCCCACCTGAAACCCTCCAGACCCTGGAGGTGAAGTTGCTTAGCTTCACAGGCCCTGACCCAGCTGATGACAGGCCTGATTGGTTTTGGCAATGACGATCCGCTGGCTTGCGTATCTGTCGCCAGCATGGAAGGAGCCACTCTTCTCTCGTACTCTCCCTCCATGTGCTACCCCCCTCTTTTCACGGACTTACCACCTGCATTTCGCTCCATGTTCAGAATTATAAAATTTTGAGAAGGTATGAATGTTTTGGCAAAGTCTCTTATTAAAGGAGGCAAATCCACAGCTATTCTCAAATACCCTCTAATCAAAAACAAAAATTGCTGGATTCAAAATTTAAACTGCACTGGTGTCTATCAACAAATCTGGACTGGGCAAAAGTCCCAAAATAAACAGTATTGTTATTTTTTTTGTACAATAATCGGTATTTTTTTATTTTTTTTGCAACTTTCAATTCACTGTGGTGATATATACGAATTCTGTTTTAAGATTTACTCGTGGATGCTGCGTCAAAGCACAATGCTGGTGTTGAAAAGTCAAGAAAAAACAGTAAACTGTTATTTTCGGTATAATAAACGGTATTTTTTGCACTTTCAATTCACCTGTGGTGAATATAGGAATTGCTGTTTTAAGGTTTACGTGGATGCTGCTTCAATGAAACAATGGCTGGGTTGAGCCAAGAAGTCCAAAAAACACTTAACTGTTATGTTTTTCGTATTGATACACGGTATTTTTTGCACGCCTTTCAATTCACCATGTGGTGAATAAAGAATTGACTGTTTTAAGATTTACAGTGGATGCTGCGTCAATGAACAACTGCTGGTGTGCAATAGTCAACAAAAAACAAGTAACTGTCTATGTTTTCGTATGATACACGGTATTTTTTGAACATTTCAATTAACCTGAGCGTGACCTATAGAATTGCTGTTTTAGATTTCGTGGATGCTGCGATTCAATGAACAAACTGGTGTGCAATAGTCATAAAAACATGTACTGTATGTTTTCGTACTGTTACACGGTATTTTTTGCACCTTTCAATTCACCTGTGGTGAATAATAGTAATTGATTGTTTAAAGAGTTAAAGTGGATGCTGCGTCAATGAACAATGCTGGGTGTGCTAAAGTCAAAAAACACGAAACATGTTCTGTTTATCGTATGTATACACGGTTTTTTTTGCACCTTTTCAATTCACCTAGTGGTGAATATAGTAATTGCTGTTTTGTGTGTGGGTGTGTGTTGTGTGTGTGTGTGGTGTGTCAACCTGCTATCCATCCCATAACTGGGAGTGCATGTGTGTGGTGTGTGGAGTGTGTGTGTGTGTGTGTGTGGTGTTTTATGTTTTGGTATATATACGGTATTTTTTGCACCTTTCAATTCACCTGTGGCTGAATATAGGAATTGCTGTTTTAAGATTTACGTGGATGCTGAGTCCAATGACAATGCTGGGTGTGCAAAAGTCAAAAACAAGTAACTGTTATGTTTTGTCATGTACAATCGGTATTTTTTGCACCTTTCAATTCACTGTGGTGAATATTAGAATTGCTGTTTTAAGATTTACGTAGATGCTGCGTCATTGACAGTGCTGGGTGAGCAAAAAGTAATAAAACACGTAACTGTTTATGTTTTGCTATAATAAAGACGGTTATTTTTGAACCTTTTCACATTCACCTGTGGTGAATATAGAATTTGCTGTTTTAAGATCTTAGTACGATGCTGCGTCATGAAAGTGCTGGGTGTGCAAAGTCAAAAAAACACGTAATTGTGATGTTTTCGTTCGATACACGGATTTATTGGCAACAAACAACCAGGTAGCTGACCTACAAGATTGTGGATGTATTTAAGTTGCAGGTGGATATATCAACAGTCATGGGTGTAATGAGGTAAAATTGAACACCTATCTGAAATGTATACTGATAATAAAATCGTGGAGTTTTGCAAGCTAAAAAAGTGACCTGTCAGTTACTAGAAATGATGTTTAATCCTCAATATAAGTTCAGGACTGCCCAATATCCAGGATATTATTTCAATAGAAAAACTGTTAATAATAAAGAGAGTTACCTACTACCATGTCTACACTATGTCTTGGTGACTTCTAATCCAGTGTTCTTTATAGATAGAGATTGTTCTGTGTTCGCACGCTGGGCCCCCCGCCCCCGCTCCCACCGCCGTGAATTTACTGCCGGTAGATGCTGCTTTAAAATTCTCCTAGCTAACTACATAAAAAAGTCTCTCACAATCTCTACAATTCTAACTAAATTCGGAAAGATCACAGCTAATAGTAGAGTTTCTCTGTGCAGTAAATAGGACTTATTTCCGCTGAGCATTTTTGGCCACAGGGCAGAGCGAAGGGTCCATATCCATAGAGACGCTGAGAGACACCTGAGGCTGAAACAGGAAACGCTGTTCTATGTAAAAGAGGTCATGTGATTTTTCAAGCCAATGCAATCATACCAATCCCAGTCATGACGTGCCACACACATCTCACCCTGCTCTATTCTGTAATCTGATTTGCTGGCCGCCAAATTTACTAGGAAGCGCGAAAAAGGCGCGATCTTAATAGATGATGCTCATGTTTTTAACCTTAAATTATCGCATGATCTGGAAAATTTGATCACCATTAAAAACTTTCGCCGTTATTCAACTTTTGTCGATAAATCAGCTCAACACTAGTTAGCAAGAGATACTGGACAGTTCCTCCCAGGTCCCAGGTTAATTGCTAGGTAGGGCATAGTTCTAGCGCTTGCTGGGGTGTGTGTACATATCCAACAGTACATTTGTATCATTATTCTCTAATAGTGAATCATATAATTGTTTATGATGTGGGAGGAACTTATTATCCCAAGGATTGTTCAGCATTTCATGTACTGTGTGAGATACCACTCTCATATGGGCCATCAGTAAGAGGTAAACAGCATGCTTTATCTTTCTTTTAATCACGGGAAGTAGGGATGCTTTTGCAGTGACTATCATGGATCCATTTGTTTTTTCCCTCTAATATCACTGAGGTCTCTGTCATCAGAAATTTGGAAGTGGGCCAATCCTTAAAGAGGATGTCAGGCTCCTTATCATGTAGTCTTTTAAGGACTCCATACAGTCACCTGCTCAAGGTTGTGGCTATCAGATACGTCCACTGCTCACGATTCTGGAATGGAATCAAAAACTTGGTTATGTACTGCTTTAAGGTGTTTGTGCAGGGTCTGTACATAGCCTTTCATACTGCTGTGTTGTATCTGTAAAACCTATGGGAAATATTGCCCTGTCTTGGGAGGGCTACAAAATAAGATCTCATAGGGAGATAGTTTTGTTTTCCTATGAGGCATACAGTGGATGGAGAACAAGGCTAATGGCAAACACTCAGGCCATGGCTTACCTGTTTCTTCCATAGGTTTTTGTATTTTAAGTTTGAGTTCCATTTAACCGTTCTACCTTTTCACTGCTCTGAGAATGGTAGGGGACATGACAGATCTTTTCTGTGCCTAATGCACTTGTTAATTTCTTCATGACTTCCCCTGTGAAGTGTGTTCCTCTGTCACTCTCTATTGTTTCTGGAAGTCCAAATCAACAAACAGATTCCCTGATCAGCTTTTGGGCAATTGCTTTTGCTGTTGCTTTCGGTCCTGGATAGGCTTCCGGACAACCAGATAAGTGGTCTACGCAAACAGGGACATATTCATATATTCCTACTGTAGGAAGTTGTATATAGTCAATTTGCAATACTTTGGATGAATAATGTGGTGCCGGCTGACTGAATACCTTGGTCTACTAGGTACTAATTAGTGAGTCTTTGACGGGGTCAGTTCATGGACTGCTTGGGCCATCATTGGGATAAGGACCCGTGGGAGGCAGAGCTTATTGCCTGCACTCCACAAGCCACCCTCATCTAATCAGGCTCCCTGATTCTCCCACTCTCCCTTTTCAGCCTTCTGAGCTGAGGATTGAAGGGTCTTAAGGACATCAGGGGTGACATGGTATATTGTGGACATGGCCTGTACATTCACAGGATCCTTAACCCTAGGCTTTCTTACAGCCTGTTTTGCCACTTCACCAGTAAGTCGCTGACATTTTCTTAAATCTTGATGGGTTTACCAATTGATGTTAGGAATGCTCACACTCTCCATATGGGACCATAATTATGGGCTATTCAAAATGCATACCATGAGTCTGTGTTTATGTTTTCAGTCTTACTCTTGGCCTCTTTACATGCTTCTGTGAGTACCCTCCGCTCCAGCTCCTGCGCAGACAGATGGAGCAGGAGCGGTTCAGCTTTTATTACCTTATGTTGCATAACCACCACATATCCAGTATGGTAACTGCCTAGTACATAGATCCATCAGCAAAAAACTCAAAATCTAGATTAGTAATTAGGGAATCCTTCACATTGGCAAAGCCAGCTGTTTCTTGTGCCATTAGGGCCTTACAACTATGTTCTTCCTCGTCTATACCATTTACTTCCCCCTTTACCCTAATGGGTTAAATCACTGTATTCTATGGTGTTATCACTAGTGATGAGCGATTACGTTGACTATCGTCATCGGGTCGATAGTCGATATTGGCAATTATCAAGACGATTTCCGATAGTCGATAATAGATTATCGCCGATGACCATTAAAGTCTATGGGAGAGCAACAACACCTTCATTCTTACACCCAAACAGGGCTGGAGAAGCTGGAATTAACATCCACAACAGTCAAATGGATACATGCTACATCTTAGGCAACACACTTAGGTTATAAAAGCCACAGAAAAAAAGTCACAGACCATTCACTATCCCTGTCTTGTACCACAGCATGACCCTTAAACCTGCATCACCCACAAATTAAAAAGTGCCAGAAGGCAGTATGATTTGAACCATCATTTTACTTGAACTGGACATTGAATATCCCTGTCCTGGAATGCAGCATGAGCCCCAAACCTGCATGACCCCCAGATTTAAAAAGTGCCGGAAAAAGGAGTCTTTCAACCACCATTTTAGTTTCACTGGACATTAACTATACAGTCATATGAAAAAGTTTGGGCACCCCTATTAATCATAATCATTTTTTTGTTCTAAATATTTGGGTGTTTGCAACAGCCATTTCAATTTGATATATCTAATAACTGATGGACACAGTAATATTTCAGGATTGAAATGAGGTTTATTGTACTAACACAAAATGTGCAATGTGCATTAAACCAAATTTTGACTGGTGCAAAAATTTGGGTACCCTTATCATTTTATTGATTTGAATACTCCTAATTACTTTTACTGACTTTCTGAAGCACAACATTGGTTTTGTAACCTCACTGAGCTTTGAACTTCATAGCCAGGTGTATCCAATGATGAGAAAAGGTATTTAAGGTGGCCAATTGCAAGTTGTTCTCCTATTTGAATCTCCTGTGAAGAGTGGCATCATAGGCTCCTCAAAACAACCTTCAAATGATCTGAAAACAAAGATTGTTCAACATAGTTGTTCAGGGGAAGGATACAAAAAGTTGTCTCAGTGATTTAACCTGTCAGTTTCCACTGTGAGGAACATAGTAAGGAACTGGAAGACCACAGGGACAGTTCTTGTTAAGCCCAGAAGTGGCAGGCCAAGAAAAATATCAGAAAGGCAGAGAGAAGAATGGTGAGAACAGTCAAGGACAATCCACAGACCACCTCCAAAGAGCTGCAGCAATCATCTTGCTGCAGATGGTGTCACTGTGCATCGGTCAACAATACACCACACTTTGCACAAGGAGAAGCTGTAATTGAGAGTGATGCGAAAGAAGCCGTTTCTGAAAGCACGCCACAAACAGAGTCGCCTGAGGTATGCAAAAGCACATTTGGACAAGCCAGCTTCATTTTGGAAGAAGGTCCTGTGGACTGATGAAACAAAGATTGAGTTGTTTGGTCATACAAAAGGGCGTTATGCATGGCGTCCCAAAAACACAGCATTCCAAGAAAAACACTTGCTACCCACTGTAAAATGTGGTGGAGGTTCCATCATGCTTTGGGGCTGTGTGGCCAATGCCGGCACCGGGAATCTTGTTAAAGTTGAGGGTCGCATGGATTCAACTCAGTATCAGAAGATTCTTCAGAATAATGTACAAGAATCAGTGATGAATTTGAAGTTACGCCGGGGATGGATATTTCAGCAAGACAATGATCCCAAACACAGCTCCAAATCTACTCAGGCATTCATGCAGAGGAACAATTACAATGTTCTGGAATGGCCATCCCAGTCCCCAGACCTGAATACCATTGAACATCTGTGGGATACTTTGAAGCAGGCTGTCCATGCTCGGCGACCATCAAACTTAACTGAACTTCAATTGTTTTGTAAAGAGGAATGGTCAAAAATACCTTCATCCAGGATCCAGGAACTGATTAAAAGCTACAGGAAGCGACTAGAGGCTGTTATTTTTGCAAAAGGAGGATCTACTAAATATTAATGTCACTTTCTGTTTGGGGTGCCCCATACTTTTTGCACCAGTCAAAATTTGGTTTAATGCATATTGCACATTTTGTGTTAGTACAAAAACCTCATTCAATCCAGAAAATATTCTGTGTCCATCAGTATAGATATATCAAATTGAAATGGCTGTTGCAAACACCCAAATATTTAGAACTAAAAATTATTAAGATTAATAGGGGTGCCCAAACTTTTTTCATATGACTGTATCTGTCCTGTACCGCATAATGACCATTAAAACTTTCTGACCCCCAGATTTAAAAAGTGCCTGAAAAAGGAGTCTTTCAACCACCATTTTAGTTGAACTGGACATTGACTATACCTGTCCTGGGCCACAGCATGAGCCCCAAACCTGCATGACCCCAGATTAAAAAGTGCCGGAAAAAGGAGTCTTTGAACCACCATTTTAGTTTCAACGGACATTGAATATACCTGTCCTGGGCCACAGCATGAGCCCCAAACCTGCATGACCCCCAGATTTAAAAAGTGCTGCAAAATGGAGTCTTTGAACCACCATTTTAGTTGAACTGGACATTGACTATATCTGTCCTGTACCGCAGAATGACCATTAAACCTGTCTGATCCACAGATTAAAAAGTGCCACAAAAAGGAGTCTTTGAACCACCATTTTAGTTTCAACGGACATTGAATATACCTGTCCTGGGCCACAGCATGAGCCCCAAACCTGCATGACCCCCAGATTTAAAAAGTGCCGCAAAAAGGAGTCTTTGAACCACCATTTTAGTTGAACTGGACATTGACTATATCTGTCCTGGGCCACAGCATGAGCCCCAAACCTGTTTGATCCACAGATCACAAAGTGGCACTATGCTATTTTGTACAGTGACTGTCATTTAGAATATTTTTTGGTAACTGACATTTGTTTACAGAATTTATTTAGGGAAGTTTTATTTATAGTTTTACATTATTATCATTTTGCTTTTTTTCAAGTGTGATAACATACAACATACACCCCTCCCTGCAGTTTTTAAAGGTATTTTTTACACGTGTAGATGTGTTAATTCGTCCGCACACCCCATAAGTAATACAAATGTCCTAATCATCCCAAAACACTTCTTAGTTGAGAAGACATTTGCCCTCCTGGCTTCTGAGACTGATTCAGCCAATCAATTCAATGGTTTCATTTTTCCTCCAAATCCTTCTTCATTGATTAGGGACAGACTCCCCTGGAGATCAAATGATGCGACCCCATAGTGACTCCAGCCCCAGAAAATTTTAAGCCTCAAATTGTGCAATTTGTGTCCAGCCCTGGACCCCTTTTTGACACTACTTAACCTCACAGAAATCACCTTTTTCAAAATCTGATTTTTTAGAGAAATTTGAAGCTCTCCTGATTGCCCCTAACGGTGAGAGCCAGTGCTGCCGTCAGCCATCTGTTAACACGGAGGTCCAGCTGCCAGACTTACAGTGGGTGCGGTGAGAGACCAGGCTAGCGTCTGTCATCTATTAACACGCAGGTTCAGCAGCCAGGGCCGGAGTTACAGTGGGTGCGGTGAGAGCCCAGGCTGGCGTCCGTCATCTATTAACACGGTAAAAATGCCCTTATGACGCAGCAACGAAAACAGTCGTGCTGAAGCAGAGTGCGGAAGTGTGAGGTAAGACCTCCAGCCTTCCTCAGTACACAGTCAAGACCTGGGTAGCGCTTGCCCCTCCGTATGAGTGCGGACCAATTGAGCTTCACTTGGAAATACTGGTGGTTAACGCTCCTGTTCCACCCAGGTGCCCTTTTTCTTGGCATTCTTTTTCTCATTTTACTCAACGTGCTGGAGGAAATTGTCTCTGTACTTTGTTCTCTGTCCGTGCTCCATACTCCATGTCCTCTGAATAACCTACATCTGGTCAAGTTTTCCTGTACCTCCCTTGTACAATTCAGAGGAATTTTTTTACCAGCTATTTTGTACATGCAAGTTTTTTT
Organism: Phyllomedusa bahiana; assembly: GCA_025379985.1. NCBI lineage: Eukaryota > Metazoa > Chordata > Amphibia > Anura > Hylidae > Phyllomedusa > Phyllomedusa bahiana. The sequence goes on along the minus strand of JAODAL010016718.1, from coordinate 60,284 downwards.
AGTAGTTTAATTCTGAAAACACATTTTTAAAATAGATGGAATCCCACCCTGTCTTTGTTAATCTTTTTTTTAATTGTATTAAATGGGTTGTCTCAATACAGGGATGTTAAAGATCTATGTTAAAGATCTTGCAAAAACAAGTCATTTTGCAATATGTGTCCATTAACAGTGTCCTACCTATTCCTGTTTCTGACAGCACCATCACCCTTGAGCCACTCTTGACAATTGTGAAGAACAAATGTCTGTTAGAAACCACATTTTTTACAATAGGACCTGTAGTCTAGCTGCATGTCACAGCAAAATGCCCCCAAAAATTCAAAACATGACCCATGAGCCACTTTTGACAATTGTGAAGAACAAATGTCTATTAGAAAAAACACATTTTTTTAGAAAAGGACCTGTAGTAATTGCTGCATTAAAACAGCAGCATGACCCAAAAAATATAAAAATGACTTCTAAAAGAGCCACATGTTAAAAATTGTTGATGGAGAAATGCCAACTTAGAAGCCCCATTTCTGTTCCAAAGGACCCATGATTATTGCTGTATTCTCCAGCAACATGACATGCCCAAAAAATTATAAATATGACTTTCTCAGCCACTCTTCAAAATTGTGAGGCAACATGACCCCAAAACCAGTTGACAATTTCAAAAGATGGAAGTGAGTAAATGGAATATGGTTTTGGGTCATGAAAACCAATGGTTTGTCTTTTACAGTCTCCTAACAGCAAAAAACCAGCAAAAAAACTGTTGGGGAACTGAGAATAAAAATTGCAGTAAGAAAGTTATCATGTTTAAAAACATTTCAGAGGACCATATCTGTTTTGAAGAGGAATGTGAAGTAAAAACCGGCAACTAATCGTTTGACACCTGTCAACTTGTGGGCCACCAACATCAGAGATCCATGCCTGATTCATTCTTGATGAAAGTCCAACACGAACCACATAATCTGTGGAAAGCTGGCTGGCGATTTGTCAGTAATGACTCAACAGCTGTGCTGAAGTTCCGCTCATATATGACACTGGCAGCAGGTGCAGTACAACACCTCTATGGCCATATCTTCCATTTTGGATACCCCAGAAGTACCTATTGTGTCTTGGAACACAAACAAAAACATCGGTGTTGAACGCAATAGTCCTGCAACCATGATCTTAAGCTGGTCTCTGTGGTGTTGTAAATGTGTGCCCCACTGCAGTATCATGCGTTGTGTGATGCGTGGGTAAATAAAGATTGCCATAGTTTCACCCCATAGCTTCTGCCACTTTGCCTAGCTGCTGCAGCTGCCCGCTACGGCTACTTGGCACTCTACTGCAGTCCACTCACTGATTGTTGTTTCCACTCACTCGTGACATTTGAATAACTTGAATCAGATGCAACAGATGTCTCCAGTTGATCAATCAGCAGTCTACATTTCCTACATTTTACTCTCTATTTGGGGTGTGGGTTGAAGGAAAGTGCTGAGTTTAGTTATTGTACCGGGAGCCAGGAGGGTGGCCACCCAGTAACTGTTGTTCATTATGATGTGCCATAATTCTAGGATCAGTTGTTGGAGGAAATGGAGCATCCAAGCACTCAAGTGGAGATGGAGCTTTGATTCCCAAGCCTCTGTGTTTGAGGGGCCACTAGCAAACTGATCTTCCTCATACTTCCTCCTCCGCCACAAATTCTCGCCAACCACATTCCAAGGCGGGATGTCGGTAACGTCGCTGTCTAGGAATACCTCCTCCATACTCCTCCTCCTCCGCTTCCACCGTCAACTAGCTTCAACTACAGGCCTTACTTTGCCTCAGATGATGCACCCTGAGGCAGCTGTATGGCTCCTCCATGCACTAGTCCTGGACCCCGGAACCACTGCCTAATGAAGACCGATAAAATTGATAAACTGTCGGGCCTTGTGGATTTCGACAGAGAAAAGGCTCCGTGTCCGTGACTGTTCCGTCTCCTCCTCCGTCGCTGCGGACCTGATATTTCAGAGTGCCCAACGATCATTGTCCAGAACTAATATCACCACAATGTCATGCCGACAAGGTCATTCGTCCGCACTGACCATTATGTTGCTTCTTCAAAATCTGGCATAGGATGTGTGCAGAGCTCTTTCACACTGCCTCCACTCTCTTTGGCTCAACACCTCGAGGTCCTCACAGCATGCTTGGCAGGCCATGTGCACTTCGTACTGCGAATGGCATTGGTGCTGCTCCCTCACAATTCGCAGGATGCTGTGAGGGTGGAATTCCACCTTGTTTCCCACGTCAACAATGAACGTTGACGGTAGGGCTCCGACTGATGCTGCAACGCAGCCAGGCGGGACGCAGCAGGTTCGAGACGGCGGAAGTGCCGAAACTCAGACCTCGAGCCATCATCAGCAGGCATTCCAGATCCGGGTAAGCGTTTTTAAAAAATTCGGACTACGAGGTTTCATGACATGTGCCAGGGCCAAGGGATGGTGCTCCGAGCCAAAACCGACCTTTGAAATGGCGTCCATCAGAGTTCTCCCGTTATCGCACACTACCTGCCTGGCACAAGGTTTCTAGTCAACCCAGCCATCTCTCGGTCCTCGTTGCGTAGAGCCTTCCCACTGCTCCCTGACCTGTGTTGTTGAGACGTTCTCCAAGACAGATTTAATTTTCAACACGGCCTTGTTTCTCTTGGCCCGAGATAGCACCAAGGACCTTGGGGAAAGAGCCCTGCACCATTCCGCTGTTTTGAAGAGCTACGTGCCAAGCCTGATAGCCCACCGTCCACGACCAGCATACATTCCACACAGTCACACCTAAGATCTGTCACAGAGGATAAAGCGGCCTTGGCCGTGCTTACCAGTCCAAGTGTCCGGTGGTGAGATGGAACTTTTTTCCCGGACACAATGTCAGACAACGCTTTAAATTTTAAGATTACACATTGGCTGGCCAGGGCAGGGACCGGCTTTCTCTTTTCTGGCAAAGAAATGCCTGCTCGGCGATCTGGTATTGGGGGCAGGCAAGGGCCCATGACATGGCGGAACCCATCTGTGTCCACCAATTGGAAAGGCAACATTTCCAAGGCCAAAAGCCTGGCAAGTGCCAGACATTCAGGGCCATTTGCTTTGGGATGGTTTGGGATAAAGTGTTTCTTATCCTTCTGCTCCCAAACTTGAAGATACAGAAGGCTGGCTGCTATACTGCCTCTGAACATCGTGCAGGTCGTCAACTGCGGAAGGTAAAGGGGTAGATGGGTCTCCGTGGTGGTGCACGGTGGTAACTTCGGTGCGACGGTGGGGCTGAAGCAGCATAGCTGAATATCCCTGATCATGACTCATATATACATGGGCCCTGTGGAACGCAAGGTGGTAGGCGGAGGAGGAGGAGGGCGGAGACAGTAAGGGTGTACAGTGGTTGGAGGCCCGGGCGTCGGTCCTTGCCTTTTTTGGCCAAGTGTTGCCCATCATTTCAACTCATGCATTCTGCTGCATGTGTACTATACATTTTGGTGTTTGGTTATTAAACACCTAAGATTCCTTGCCTCTTACTTATGCTGTTTTCGGCAAAGGAGGCGGCAATGAACATCGCTGGTGAATCTGAGGAGAGGCTTGCTCAAAGAAGGCCCAGGCTTTGAGAGGTCCTAGGACCTTTATGCGGCGGATGAAGTGAGTGAGCGGTGTTTCCGCTGACCGTGGCTGCGGAATCATATCAAGCGGACTTCTCGTCTGCGACCTGCCCCTCACAATCCCTTTTTGATGTGGGACCCGTATTGACACTCACCCCGAACGACATCCTCCTCATCCAGTGATGTAAAGCGCTCGCAATCAAATTCTAGAGGAAAAGACCAGGAGGATCCGCAATGTCTTCATCACCAACATCATCATCATCAACACAGGGTGACTTGTTTTCTCTGACTTTCTCTGCATCCAGATGCTGCGGGCTACAAGCAAGGGGCACTCAAGGCGTTGCCGACCGCCTCACGGGGGATTTTTTGCCGAGATTGACCGGCTCCTTATCCTCCTCTGATCGCATCAGTGAACTGGGCGTCAAGAGCATACAAAATCATCCCTCTTTGGCCCTCTTGATCGTTTAAACATGCCTTCTGAACACCCAACCGTTTTCCAACAGGGCCATACCCAGCTAATGACAGCTGACCGGTCCTGCAACTGACGATCATGGGCTGGCATGCGTGTTGTCCCGCCAGCACAGAAAGGAGCACCTTCTCTCGAACCTCTACCTCCATGTCCTATCCGCGCCCCTCTTTGCTCGCTTACCACTGAATTTTCGCTCCCAATGTTCAGAAAGATAAAAATTTGAGAAGGTATGGAACAAGTTTTGGAAATTCTCTTTTATAAAAGAACGTGCAAATCACAGCTATTCTCAAAACCCTCAAATCAAAACTAAATTGCTTTTTGAAATTTATGTCTAGTTACCTCTATAACAAAGCCTATAGCTGACCAAAAGTGAAAAAACACATGTCTGAATGTATACGGATAATATAACGTTATTTTTGCACCTAATCAATTCACCTGTGGTGACTACAAAATTGCTGTATTTCAAATTTAAGAGTGCTAGGGTTACCTTTATCAACAATGCTTTTGACTGACCAAAAGTGAAGAAAAACACCTGCCCGTGTCTGAAATATAAACAGATAATAAACGGTATTTTTTGGCACCTAACAGTACACCTGTGGTGACTACAAAGTTGCTGGATTAAAATTTAACTGCAAGGTGGCTCTATCAACACAGGTGCTGCCTGCGCCAGTGAAAAAAACACGTATCACTTAAATTATACGGGATATTAAACGGTATTTTTTTGTCACCTATCAACCTGTGGTGACTACATAAATTGCTGGATTCGAATTTAAAACTGCAAGGGTTCTATTATCAACAAAGCGGACTGGGCAAAAATTGAAAAAGTACACCTATCTGAAATGTATACTGAATTTAAAAGTGAGTTTTGCACGTTTCAATAGACCTTCAGTTACTAGAAGAAATAACTTTATCCTAATATAAGGCAATGCAATGTCTAAACAAATTTTTGTCATGACAGATATCCCTGTATCCTTTTAGTAGAGCTTGTCTGTGTTCGCGCACCCCCCCCCCCTGTTTTCACGCCCATAGACTTTACAGTGGTAATGCTCCTTTAAAATTCTCTGCCAACTAACCTAATAATCTGCAAATCTCTGAATCTAACAATTTCTAAGGCTCACAGCAAAAAGTAGAGCTGTCTCTGTTGAAAAAATAGAATAATATTCACTTGAGCGTTTGGACAGAGACAGAGCTCACTTCAAACTGCTATGAGACGCTGACCATACCCACTGATCATGAACAGGTAAGGGCGTTCTATGTAAAACGAGGTCAATGTGATTTTTCCAGCCAAATCGCAACCATACACATCCAGTCATGAACGTCCGCCACACCCTTTATACATCTCAACCCTCGCTCCCCTAATCTGTAACTGAATTGCTGGCCGCCGAAAATTAACAGGAAGCAACCCGAAATGGTCGCTATATTAATAGATTATGCACAGATTTAACCACAAAATTACCCGGTTGATCGACAAAATCCAATCAACGTAAATACCGTGCCGATTTCAACTTTGTCAAAAAAATAATCCTCAAACGTTTTTCACAACCCGGGTCATTTTAAAAAAGACCCAATAATTTTATCTTTTGGTTACCTTTTAAATTAAAAAACCTTTCTCCTTACCGAGCCCAAAATGCTATAATTTTCGGGCCTTTTCGGTTCAAATAGAGGGCTTTCGGGAAAAACCCCTCACTTTATCAATCACTATTCTAAAAAACCCATTAAAAAATTAGAAAGAAAAGTACACAAAACGGATCACTATGCTGTCAAAAATTTTTTCTACTTATCTCTGGAGTTATTTTTTTCCCTTCTGAAAAATTCCTTTTCAATTACACACATGCAGCTCCACAAGCAGGCCACGCTTCACTACAATCTTTTGTTTGCCCTTTTAAATTTCCTTATCAAAATTGCTGAAAATGCCCACCAGTTTCTCACTCAGACTGTAACCCCAGGACTGGTTTGGGTCTTAGGTTGCAATTATGGGTTCCCAATTGTAGAAGCGTTGGGTCAGCAAGCCAGAATCAGTAAAAAAATTGGCGGGCAGGTTCGGTATTGAGGAAGGCAGGAATCGTAGTGGGGAAGAAACCCAAAGGTGGGTTCAAAACCCGGGAGCATCAGTTTGGGGGCGGGCGGGAAAAATCGTGTCAAAAAAAGGGAAAAAGGTCGATGAAATTTTTTGGGGAACACAAACAAAAAGCACAAACAGCTAGATTACCGGCAGAGCACAAAAACTTAAGGAGGAAGGAAAAGGTGGGTTTTAAAAATGGGAAGCCCCAATTGGGAAAAGGGTTTTTAAAAAACGGGGAATAAAGGCCCAAAACTAAGGGAACGGGGAAAACTATTAAATTTTCAGCAGAGGACCCAAAATAGTCAAGGAAAAAAGGGTGTGCCGGGGATGAATTTTTGGGGGAGTTAAATTTTCCTGACAGTAGTCCCCCCCCTTTCAAAAGGCCTTGGAAAATTCGGGGGGCTGGTTTTTCTGGATGTCTTATGAAGGGCCTTTGTAATTTGGGGGCGTAAAATTTTCTTTTTTCCCCATAAATTTTTTTTGGTCCATAACCTTCCATTTGTAAAGGGAATTTGCAATTGACCTCTAAAAATTCTAGATTTCCAAAAATGTTCTTCAAGAATATATTCTTTTTCCCCTCGGTTTTTTTAACTGGTGCAGGAGGTGGTTTGAATTTTCCGGGAAAATGGGGTTTTTGGTTAAATGGCTGGAAATTGACACAGGGAACCCCGGGGGTTTTTTTTTGGGTGGTTGGGAAAATTTTTTAAACGGAAGGCAACTTGTTAATTTTTTCCAAAAATTCTAAAAACGGGCCTAAAAATTTTAAACCCCAAATTTGGGGAAGATGGAACATGAAATTTTTAAAATTTTTAGTAAAATACCCAAACCCTTAATCACCAATTTTAAAGTTGGGGGGAAATTTTTTTCGGTGTTTTCTGCTAAAATTTTTTAAATATCTTTTGAGATTTTTTAGATCTCAATTTAGTTTTTTTTTGTGTTTCTTTCAGTTGGTTCCCCCTTTGGGTAACAGCAAGAATAGGCGATTAAGGGTTTAGTTTAAAATAAAAATTGGGTGTACACCAAAATTAGCTTTAAAAAGGGCTTTGTGATGTAAAAATTATTTTTTGGGAGTTTTTTGTGGGAAAAATTCGCTTTTGGTAAATAGTTCCCCCCCAGTCATCGGGAATTGGGAAAATAAAACGCGGGGGGTTACTTTTTCCAGTTTTTTGGTTAGCCCCTTTCCATCTGGCCATTGGTGGGGGAGGGAAAGGCAGTAGAGAGATTAACAGTAACTCAAAGGCGGTACAAATTTTTTTTCCCCAAAAATGTGATGTGAATTAAAACCCCCTCTGTCTGAAATTAAAATTGCCCGGGAAATTTCCGTGCCCCTAAAAAATTTCCTTGCCCATTAATTCTGCGGGTTTTTTTCAGCAAAAGAATTCCTCTAGTTGGTACAAAATGGGCCTTTTTTGTAAGACGATCCAAACAACAAGGTTTGGTATCATTTCCTTAGATGGGGAAAAACCACAATAAAACCATAGAAATTTTTTCCGGGGCTGGATGGAACTTTAAAACGGTTGAAGAAGACCCAAGGAAAGATCGTGGTACCCTTGTTTGTGCAAAATGTTAAGCAAGAGGAAACATTAAATTTTTTAAAAAATCTTTTTACAATAGGCCCCCAAAATTTAACGAAGCAGTATTTTTAAGTTTTTTATGACTCCCGGATTACCTGCGGTTTAGTCATGGATTTGTTTTTAGGATTCAAGTCAATGGGTTCAGGACATATAATCTTTTTTTGTTTCCCGCCCCCCAAAACCCTTCTTTATAAGAGAGATTCACATTTTATAAGGACGGTTAAAAAGAAGAGATCATGAGCCCTTTCTTTAAATTTTTTTCGATTTAAGTATTCCCAAATAATTTTTGGAAAATAAAATAGTGGGGCTCCGTTTTAGGCCCCCTTTCCTGTGGTTCCCCGCAAGAATCTTGGACCTTTGGGCCAGCCTTTCCCTTTTTTTGAACCTGGTTGATAAGAAATAATTAAATTTTAATCTTTGAAAAAAATAAAGCCCCCCGTGCTTGTTTGCCGATAATCTTTACTGTACAGTGAAATCAAAATTTTTTTGGTCCGTAATGGTAACCTTTCTTTACCCTTTCCCAAAGTATAAATTTCTTTTGCAAGGACATGATAAAGTGAAAGAAATGCACATGGAGGAAAAAATTTCATTTTTTCTCGACTCGTTTTACACCGGGGGGTCCCAAGCAGATCTGAGGGTCAACTTCAACAAAGAAAGGTAATCAGGATTTGGGATGGACCCGTAAAGGTGCAGAAGTTTAAAAAAATTTTTAATTTATCAAAAACTATTTGTGCTTTGGAGACCATTAAAATTTCATGGTTTTCTTTGTAAGGTAGTAAATTGGGGAAAAAGATTATGGAAAAGTTTTTATGAAAACCCTGTAGAAATTTGAAAACCTATAAATTGTTTTTAATATCCTTTAAATTTTTTTGAAGTGGGGCAAACCCCCACAGTTTGATTTGATAGGGTCCATACTTAGTCCTTTGGGGAGATAATTTTCCAAGAAAATTGGGAATTTTTGGGTTTTTTCAAATTCAATTTTTCCAGTTTTATATAAAAATTATTATTCTGTAGTCGTTCCCGGGGGCAATTGAAAATGTCTGCGATGTTCCTCCCAAAGGGGTTTTTGAAAATTTTTAAATGTCAAAAAAAATTTTCAACCAAAAAAAATTGGTCTAAGAAGTCCGAAAAAAATCCCTTTAAAGAAATGTGGAAGGTTGGGAGGGGCATTACAAAGGGGCCCCCAAAGACAAAAACTAGGGATTCAAAATGTCCATATTGGTTTTTAAAGGCATATTCCATCATTCTTGGGCGGGAAAAGTATTTTAAAAGTAAGCCCCTCTTTTAAAACCCGTTTGGGTAAATATCTTGGGAATTTGGGTCCCTTTTCCCAAAAATCAAAATTAATGGAAGGGTTTTTATTTTTATTTGTAAAAATTTTTTTATTCTTGAAATGATTTCCCGGTGCGGGGGGGAGTCTTTTTTTTTAACAAAGAAAAGGGGGCCCCCCTGGGGTTTAGGAAAGGGCGAATTTAAGCCTTTTTTTTAAAAATTTTTATCTAAATTTCCCTGGTATTTTTAAATTTGGTTCAAAAGAAAGGGTTTTAAATGGGGCCCAAAAGGAATGGTTTTCTCCGGAAGCCCCAAAAAAATTTGGGGAAATTAAAGGCGATTAGGAGGGGAATTTATCCCTTTTTTCTTGGTTAAAAGGGGTTTTGCTGAATGTTTGTATGAGGTGGGGAAATTATAAAAATCCCGTGAGAAATTCGGAAAATTGTATTTGTTTTTTGGGAAAATTTAATTTGGGGTGACAATTGTTCCCCCGGTTTCTCGGAAGGAAAAAGGAAAAAATCCTTTTTCCCAGTTGATAGAAGGATTATGGGAAAAGCCCAAAACCTTGGGAAAACCAAAATCTGGGAACTTGGGAGATGAAATGAGTTGAAAACTGATAGTTTCTGGGTGATTTTGGTTCAAATTTGATTCCAATTTTAGTTGTTAAAGGGGTTACGGCCCCGGGAAAATAAAGGGGATCCACAACGTTTCCTATCAATTGGCATGGATTTGTTTGCTCGCCCAAAGTTTTGTAAGTTTCAAGTTTTAAACCATAAAAATTTCCTCCCGCACCGAATCCAACCCTGGGGTGAACATTGCATTTTTATGGCCCCCCAAATACGACTTGTATAAAAGGAAAACAAAATGAGAAAGGGTTTGGGAAAAAATCTTGTCTACAGCCCCAGTGAGATTTGGGGGTTTGCACAACAGAATCTTTGGGAGTTGGAAAAGGTCAAGATTGTTTTGTCTTGGCCCCTTTCAGGTATAACCTCTGAATCTTTTTGGGGGGCGTTTTTGGCCTAAGGGCTAGAACCCCATTTTTGGCACAAATTTTTGTACGGGGGCCCCCTTTTTCCCTTTTTTGCGCAGTAAGCGGTTTTTTGGTAAAAGTTTAATCTGAATTAGGTTCAAAGGGGAGTTTCAGTTCTTTTTCTGGGGTTTCAAAATGAAATGGGAAAGGGGTTTGGTAGGACTGGGTTTTCCCAAAAAAACCCCAGTTTTTCCTTTTCTTTTGTTCCCTAAGTCTCTGATCGATTCGAACAAAATCCCAAAATTTATCAGGGGCCCCAAATTGGCAAGTCTTTTTTCCCCCAGTTCTGATAATGCCCCTTTTGAAATTTACTCTCCCGGATTCCCCTGTGGATTCCATGTGTTTTTTACTATTTCCCGCTTGAAAATTTTGGTTATTCAGCAACTGAGCGCCGGCCCCTTTCTTCAGATTATTTAATTTTTTCCCTTTTTCTGTGGACAACGATTTGGGTTTAATTTAAAAACTTGTTCCTAGCAGGTATAAGTCATCTAAGTCATTGAAAGGTCAAAGTTTTTTTTCCACATAAGGCGAGGCCCAAAGAAGAGCTTCCTCCTCAGAAGAATTTTAAATTTTAAAACACTCTTTTTCTATCACTGGGGGAATGGAGCGGGTTGCATCTGGAAATAAATACGACATTGATTCAAGAATCCTCGGAAAATGGTGACGACCCCCAAAAAAATTTTGCGGGCAGAGGTATGCGGGTATTAGAATCTGAGCCGGTGTTATGTTTTATCCAGAAGTTGCCTTTGAAGCTCAAATTACTTCCTTCTGTTGGTCCAGCACCAGGCCTTACAATTTAGAAAATTTTTCTTGATAAGTGGCACCAATTTTTGAAGCCAGCCACTTGTTGCCTCAAGGTGATTACAACAGACTCCCATGTTGGGAGGGGAAATTATTCTGTAACGGTCAGGAGCTGGTTTGGAGTCTTAGGTTGCAATTACTAGGGTTACTACTTGTAGAAGCATGGTCAGCAGAGCCAGATGTGTACACGTGTGGGTGGGTTCGGTACTGAGGAGCAGGCGGAATCGTATCAGGAAGAAAGCAAAGGTCGGGGCCACAATTCGGGCAAGCGTCATGTTTAGGGAGTAGGAATGTATCGGTCAGGAAGAAAGCCAAAGGTCGATGCAATAGAGTCAGAAACACAAAAGCAGAACAGCACAAACCGGCTAGATTACCGGCAGAGCACCAATTAATCTCTCAAGGAGGAAGTGCAAGGGCTGGGTTTAAATAGGAAGTCCAATTAGGACATGGTGGAGCTAAACAGGGAATCAAGGACAAAACCTTAAGGGAACAGGAAACTAGGTAACAAGTTTAGCAAGGGCCATCCAGAGAGCAAATGCTCAGTGAGAAGAGCTGTCGCCTGGGGGATGCAAGAGTCTGGGAGTTCAATTCCTGACACAGACCATTAACCAACAAGACTTTGGTTTAATCAGAGCACAGTCGCAGTCGACAACTCCCTTCACATGGAGTCTCTTTATCATGTATTCCACAACTCAATGGTGGTCCCAACCTACTGTCCTATGTGAGAAATGTCCTGTCGGGTTTATAGTTCTTTTACTTTGGGTCGCCTCTTCAAGAAGGGGTTACACGATGTCATCAATCAATTCATACACTCTTCCAGACAATATGTGTATATCTATATATATATAGATGTATATGTGTGTCTGAAAGACGTGTATGTATTGTCTGAAAGAGTGTATGAATTGATTGATGACACATGTGAGTCCCTGCTTGATGAGGCACCCAAAGTATATGCCACAATTTCTGGCGTACCAACGTGGGGCTCAGACAGATTCTGGTCAACCAAACACACATTACTTGAACAGGCAGAATAATAAGCAGCTGCAATAAGGTAAGAGATCTTTATCTTACAATATAAATTCTGTCTCTCCAAGTATTGCATCTTAGTGTGACTGTTCTGGAATCATAATAGTAAATAATATACGATATGATGTGATCGTGGTTGTACATATGTATATGTGTGCTGTTTGAACAGAGTTTGGATGTTGAATGATTAAATACATTTTATATATACTGCATATATATATATATATATATATATATATCATATATAGAGATGGACGAATCGATTCTAATGAAGTGGAATTTGTTTAGAATTTCAGGTAAACTTCGATTCTGCACGAAGGCGAAGTTTATGGTACTTCGAGCGAACGAAGTGTCTTCTAAAATCGCCTAGAGCACATGGCGTGAAATGGGGCAGAGAACTCTGGGAGTAAGAAAGGAACACCCTCAATGACATGGGCAGACATGAAGCATCAACAACACAGCGGCTTCTGTGACATAACAGCCCTGTAAATCACGCACGCAATCTTAATTTTCTCTCACACTTCTCACTGTGTCTCTGTCTACAAGCTTCTATATGCTACCAGCATATATTGCGATCTTTACAAATCAAACTCATTTTTTGAATGGACTGGGTGAAAGACCTTCACAAGTGTGTATCATATACACACTTGTTCCTGAACCAACGTTATTATTTTGTTTCAGTTTGTGGGATAATCTCCCTAAAGTCCAGGGTGGGTGTATGTCCGCCCATATAAGCCTGAATTCCACCTGTTTTTTCTGTAGGGTATTTTCTACCCAAGGGTTAATTTATCTCTTTCGTTTGTGGGTTAATTGTGGAGTCAAATTCGGGTGTTTGTAATTTTTTTAACCCCATCCTTAAGCTGTTTTCCACCTGTTTTATTTCTGTAGGGTATTTTATACCACAAGGTTAATTTATCTCTGTTTGTGGGGATATTTGGAGTCAAATACAGGGTGTATGAATTTTTTTGCCCCATATATGCCTGAATTCCATTTGTTTTATTCTGTAGGTTATTTTCTACACAAGGGTTAATTTATCCTCTTGTTTGTGGGGTAATTAGGAGTCAAAGACAGGGTGTGTGTATTGGGTGTGTGTATTTCTGCTCCATATATGCCTGAATTCCATCTGGTTATTTCTGTAGGGTATTTTATACCCAAGGGTTAATTTATCCTCTTGTTTGTGGGTTAATTTGTAGTGAAATACAGGGTGTGTATGTCTCTGTCCCATACATGCTTGCGACATTCTATCCATTCATTTTGTAGGGTATGTTATACCAGGGTTAAATTCTCCTATTGTTTCTGTGGGGGAATTTGAGTCAAATACAGGTATGTGTAATTCTGCCACATACATGCTGAAATCCATCACTTCGGACCGGTGGGGTATTTTAATCTGTGGCTCCAAGTGTTAAATGGTGTTTGTTCACTTATAATGATTGCTTTTTATGTTGAAGATCTTGCAAAAAACGTCACTTTGCAATTTGTGTCCATTACAGTGTCCTACCTATTCTGTGATTGCCCTCTTGTTTGGTTGCATCAGCTCTGTGGTCGATATAGCTACAGACACTGTTTTATCTCTCCTGGTAGGCTGGCCAGTGCTGGTCGCTATAGCTACTGACCTGGCTCTAACTGCAGCTAGTAGAACTAATAAAACACGCCCTGAAATCAAAATCGAAACCAAGAAACAGAATGTGGTAACATGAATTCAATTGTAGGAGACAAAACCCCTTTAATTTTTCCACCTTTTTGTGGAGATTTCTGTGTCAAATCCAGTGGTTTGTGTATTTCAGCCCTACATATATCTCAAATCCAGACAGTTCAGTGTCTTGGGATATTGCTATCTGTGGCAAACAGTTTAGTTTTTTCACTTATTGTGGTGATTCTTTTAAACGCTGATACATGTAGAGCCCCCCCAAAAGAGTGGAGAGGGTTGTCATCAGTAAAATTTGCTTTGACGTCACTAATCATTTTTTCATTCTTTGATCCTTCAGTGTCGCTTTTGAATGGTAAATAATCAATCATTGCTAAAGCCAAAAGAAACAGGTGGTTGATCCCAAAAAGAATAAAGTTAATGGAATACTTTGCTGTCATTCTGTGTTTTGTATCCACTCCTACTTTGGGCAACCTAATCTTCAGACAATCCTGATGAACAAGGGACCATGTCATACTAGCCTTCCTTCTTGAAGAACAATGGGTTTTTTGTCCTTTTCTTTCCCTTTGACAGATTAAAAGAATGGGAAAACCAAACATGGAACGTCATAGGGTAAAACAGCTTAGGAAACCACGGGGGTTTCAAATGAGAGAGTATCATTTGGGCACAGCATGAGTAGGCCACAAGTGCAAAGACGTTTGGGGAGGGGGCGCAGCATGTTAGGCCATGATTGGCAAATTTACACGTGTGGAGGTGGTGGCGAAACGCAACATAAACCCAAGGGGGTTGACATAGTGCATAGCCTGGAGATGACAGAAGCACATGAGGAGCCTGAGGGGTGGGGTTTGGGCAGCAGATCAAAGGTAATAATAGCCCATGAAGAGGGGGGAGGTGGGTGTAAATTTCCAGCCTTGGTAAAGATTGGGGGTTGAAGGAGCAGCTGGAGCAGATGGTGGCATCAGGCGGGTGGCGCATCAGAATAGTAGTTGGGCAGGTAGCCGAAGAATCCAGGGTTAGGGTCTGCCCCAGTTGTGCTGCGGGTGGGACCTAAATCAGGGGGGGATAAGAAACGGTCAAACCTGTTAGAGGTGGACGATGGCCAGTGGGCAGGGGTCAACTGACTACATGGTGTCTCTACAGTACTTAAAGTTTGTCCTCCGTTTGGGCAGGTAAAAATATCCCCCCGTTTGGCCCGGTAGCGAGGGCCCAAGAGGTGGAGACCCAAAAGACCCCCCTTGGGATGGTGACAATTCGGCTGTCCTGCCAGGCAAATCAGCATGCAGCGGGCCCCTCTGTGCAAGTAACTTGGGACTCCCTGCCTCCTCTCCACTTTTTTACCCCACAGAGTGTCTGGGTCTTTTCCCTCATTTTCCCTCATCCTCCGGTGCTCCTGCTCCTCTCCTGTCCTGGTAAAAAAAATTATTTCCCAGACACTGCTTGTGCCCCAATGTCTTTCTCCTCCTCCCCTCCATTAGCCCCCATGGATATGGGGCCCGTGAGTGCAGTCACCCCCCGGGTCCTCTGCCCAGACAGATTTTGCGCATCTTTTCCCCAAGCATGAAGCAGTGGAATGAGTTATTCCCCCCGTAGCCCTGGAACTAAAAAACAATGTGGCCTCCCAAGGGGTCGTGCCAATGGCGGTGCCCCGCATGACTGCCCTGGCTGACATATAAATTACAGAGTGGAGTTCCCGCCGCTTTGGGTCATCAAGAAATATTAATGGCCTTTTTCTTTTATAGATTTTTTCCCTTTTTGGGGTCGTTCATAGATTTATCCTGTTTTTCCTTTTTAATAGTTTCCCCTGTTTTGTCTGTTCAAGTTTCCCGGGCTTGCCCGTTCATAGATTTCCCTGTCATAGCTTCTTGTTCTGTTTAGCTAAGGGGGGTGTGCTTGGCTGTGTAGGAATGGCTAAAGTGCATGCAAAATTTCTTTTCCAATTCTTGAATGGTTCGAGTTCACCATGAAAAAGGGGGGGCTGCAGTCCACCAAAATTGGACAGGAGCACCTCAGCTTTTGCCTTGGGATGGCTAGACGCTATGCTGTCTCTTTCAAGCCTGATGAAGGGCTGCTGGCACCATGGTGTAAGGAGCAGGGCTCTGGGCGGTAATGATGTAAAGACAGACAACTCCATTTGGCAGAGGTGGTGGAGCCTTTATTTCCTGAAATGGGAGGTGTCCACGGGTGCTTATGCGCGGCGGATGGCCCCCACATCTGAGATATGTTTCTTCCAGGGCCCCTGTTGGGGACGTGAATTGTTGATGCAGGGGTTTGGTGCCAATTTAGGTCCCCCGGTCACAATTTTACCCACGATTCAAACCCATAGCCCGTTCGCCTCCTCCGGTGTCTTAGCAAAAAATTTCCCCTCACGAGAGGTATTTTACCCCAAAGCTACTGCTGATTTTACCCCACAATGGGGGCTCCTGCACTGTACTTTTTGGGACTGCAAAGTGGGTGGTTAAATTATGGCCTTTGGCTCTAACTTTCATGTACCCCCTGCTGACCCCGGCCCCCCTGCCGCTGGACTGTGCCCCGCCCGCGGCAAGCTGCCGCTCTTTCTCCTGATAAAGATGATGAAAACCCCTTTCTTCCCCGGGGCGGGACGTGAGTTGTCGAAAGGGGGAAAGGGGCCGCCTAGGACGCCCCTTCATCCGGAGAAAAGGGGGTGGGAAAAAGGCTGGATGGGGTGAAAATTTTTCCCTTTGGGGGGGCCTTTATGCCCTTTTTTAACTAGGGCACCCGAATGGTTTGCCCAGTTTCTTTTTTCACCCGGGTTCCCGTGCGATCGGGTCTTCGTTTTGTGTTTTCCTGTACGGGGTCCCCCCTCAACGGTCTCTCTGTACAGAGCCTACCGCTCACAAAAACCCCCATGCCACCATCCTCATCGCTACTTCCCTTCTTCTGCAAGAAGCAGCGGATGTCTTCCCCACCTCTTTGCTGCCCACTGTCCTCAAATAGCACTGTCCTCCACAGGACATAGTAGTTCTCTGGCTGTGGGAACCGAACGAGACAAAAGGGGGTTGGGAAGGGGAGGGGCCCGACCTGCTCCCGGCAAAGCCAACAAAGGTTGTGTCTTACGGATGCACAACTCTTTGCGGGGGTTTTCCAGATTTCTCTGGGGGGGAAGTGGATAACCTAGTCAACCATTCGAGAACCGTTGGCTTGGTGGTCAACACACGGCCGCTAGATGACACCGGAAGCTCTGGCCTCGCGGGGTGACCCCTGCTGTGACGTCCCCTTACTGTGTTGCGAGCTGTACCTGCTCTAGGAACCTACTGTGGTGTTCTTTGTTACCCCATGTGATCAGGCACATATATATATACACTATATATATATATATATGTACTGTATATATAAAATGTATCATATAGACATATCATATATACTGTGTTATATATAATTATAAAATATATATTATATAATCATTTTATATATACAGTATATATATATATATATATATATATATATATATATATATATTATATATATTATATATATATATATATATATATTATATATAGATATATATAAAAAAGGAAAACCTGCTGCACTCACAAAACTTTTTAAAAAAACAAGAATAGTGCTTTGTTCCATGTCAGGCTGACATAGAATAAAGCAGTCTCCTTGTTTTTTGAAAAAAAAAATTCTGTGAGTGCAGCAGGTTTTCCTTTTTTTGTTAATTTTGTCTGTGACGTGGACATTTC
This sequence comes from Phyllomedusa bahiana, assembly GCA_025379985.1. NCBI lineage: Eukaryota > Metazoa > Chordata > Amphibia > Anura > Hylidae > Phyllomedusa > Phyllomedusa bahiana. Next base: position 43,127 of record JAODAL010016718.1, on the reverse strand, counting down.
TGCTTGCACCCGACATCTGTATTGTATATTAGTGGCGCTGCCTATATATATATATATATATATAATATATATTTTTATTTTATATAATTTTTATATATATTATGTATATATATATATATATATATAATATATATATATTATATATATATATATATATATAGATATATATATATATATATATATTTAAAATGTATTTAATCGTTCAACATCCAAACTCTGTTCAAACAGCAAACATATACATACTGTAAGGGATTAGGTAGCGGGGTGGTCATCTCCTGGGTAGACAGGCACAGCTCAGCGGGCACAGAAGTCCAAACGACAAGAGAAGTTCATTTTAAAACTGACCACAGCCAGTTTTATTTTCAGCATGTGGTACATGAAAAGCAAAACAAAATAAATCCTATGCCTGTCCGGCTCTAACTAAACATCAGGACTCCTCTCTAACACAGTGCCGGCCTAATACCAGTCACCATAACAGCACAGTATCACAGTACCACAAGTAAGTGCTCCCACAGGTTCTTGGCAGATAACCTGTTCCCAGGCTGAGAGAGAGAGTGTCTGCAGATCTGGCCTTATATGAGGCAGACACACCTAAGCTTTATCAGGCAGCCCAAGACCCCGACTGCCTAGGTGGAGTGAGGCCCACCCTCGCTATCCCCACTCCAGCAAACCAGCCCTTGCAAAATGGGTTTTACCAAACCCTACACATAGAGATCTTTTAGATCTCTGACACTTCACTTTCTGGTTGCTCTTTACCTGGCAGGCATCAGGAATCTTGGGCAGATATACCTTCCCTCTAGGTCCAGTCCAGACACTCTGTCACACATTCCTCCCACCTCCCCCCCGTTTCAGACCCAGGGCTGGAACACATTTGGACATAAGACAATGTGCGCAAGACAAGGCATCTGCATTTTTCATTTGGGTCCCTGGCCGGTGCTTTGCCATAAATTTGTATTCCTGTAAGGCTAAGAACCATCTTGTATCCCTCCTATTCCTTTCCTTGTTCTCACACATCCATTTAAGGGGAGCATGATCTGTAATCAACTCGAAATGCCTGCCAAGAAGGTAATAACGGAGTGCTTCTAGGGCCCATTTAATAGCAAGGCACTCCTTTTCCACTATTGCATTTTTTGTTTCGTGGGCATTCAGTTTTCTACTCAAATAGAGCACCAGGTGTTCCTCACCGTTCCGAACCTGGGACAATACAGCCCCCAGTCCCACATCCGACGCGTCGGTCTGAAGGACAAACCCTTTTTTTAAAATCGGGGGTTATCAGCACTGGCTGAGCACACAGTAGGTCCTTAAGGGTCTGAAATGCTTTTTCATCCTGGAATGTCCACTTAACCATAAAAGAATCTTTTCCTTTCGTTAGGTCAGTCAACAGGGCTGCCAGGGAGGCAAAATTAGGTATAAACCTTCTATAGTAGCCTGTAATGCCTAAGAAGGCATGCACTTGCTTCTAGTTCACAGGCCGAGGCCATCCCTGTATGGCTTCAATTTTGTTTATTTGGGGTTTTATCAATCCCCGGCCTATATTGTACCCCAGGTACTTGGCCTCCTCTAGACCAATGGCGCACTTCTTTGGATTTGCGGTGAAGCCTGACTTACATAGAGAATTAATAACCGCCTGCACTCGCGGCAGATGGGACTCTCAATCTGGATTTTGGATGATTATATCATCCAGATAGGTGGTGGCATACTAACTGTGGGGTCTCAAAACCCTATCCATAACCCTCTGGAAGGTGGCTGGTGCCCCATGCAACCCAAACGGCAATACCACATAATGGAACAGCCGTCAGGAGTGGCAAAGGCAGTTTTTTCTTTGGCCTCATTGGTCAGGGGGATTTTCCAGTACCCTTTGGTTAGGTCTAGCGTGGATATATACCGTGCATTGCCCATTCTGTCAATAAGCTCATCCACCTGTGGCATCGGGTAAGCGTCGAACTTGGAGATGGAATTTAGCTTACGGAAATCGTTGCAAAATCTCCAGCTGCCGTCTGGCTTGGGGATGAGAACTATGGGGCTGGACCACTGGCTATGGGACTCCTCAATTACTCCAAATTCCAGCATTTTCCTCACTTCTTCCGAGATAACCCCCCTCCTGGCCTTGGGTATTCGGTACGGTCTCAGCTTAACCCTTTCACCTGGTTCCGTAATGATGTTGTGTTTAATGAGGGCGGTACAACCAGGGTTATCCGAAAAAAATCCCTTGTTTTTAAAAAGGAACACTCGTACTTCGGCCTTTTGCATTTTGGAAAGGGAGTCCGCCACCTTTACCTCGGGCAACAAGGGTTCCTCCGAGCCCAGCTGCTCTGGTGGGGATGAGGTGTCTCCAGCAAGTGACAGTCTATCTTTCCACGACTTGATAAGATTAACGTGGTACACCTGCTCGGGCTTCCTCCTACTTGGCTGATGGATCTTGTAGTTCACCTCTTTTATTTTTTTGATTACCTCAAATGGCCCTTGCCACTTGGCTAAGAATTTACTTTCGACTGTGGGGATAAGTAACAGAACCCGGTCTCCTGGTGCAAAAGTACGTATTCTGGCACTACGGTTATAAACCCTTTGTTGTGCCTCCTCAGCCTGGGCCATATGCTCTCGTACCATCCGCATTACGGCCGCGATATGATCCTGCATTTGCACCACGTGTTCAATGACACTCCTATAGGGGGTCGCTTCCTCCTACCAGGTTTCTTTCGCTATGTCTAGAAGGCCCCTAGAGTGATGACCGTACAATAACTCGAACGGCGAATACCCTGTCGAAGATTGAGGGACCTCCCGGATGGCAAACATGAGATAGGGGAGTAGGAAGTCCCAGTTTTTCCCATCTTTGTCCACCGCTTTCCTTAGCATGGCTTTTAGGGTTTTATTAAACCTCTCTACCAATCCGTCGGTCTGCGGATGGTAGACAGAGGTACGCAGCTGTTTAACTTGGAACAATTTACACAGCTCCTTCATGACCCGGGACATAAAGGGGGTACCTTGATCCGCAAGTATCTCCTTCGGTAACCATACCCGGCTAAACACCTACACCAGCTCCTTAGCAATAGCCTTGGACGATGTATTATGCAAGGGTATAGCTTCCGGATACCGCGTGGCATTGTCCAGGATGACAAGAATATGCTGGTGGCCTCGAGCAGATTTGACAATAAGACCCACCAAATCCATCGCTATTCTTTCAGGCACCTCAATTATTGGAAGGGGGACCAGAGGGCTACAAAAGTGTGGCCTAGGGGACGAAAGCTGGCACTCTGGGCAGGACTCACAATAATATCTCACATCCTGATGAACGCCCGGCCAAAAGTACCATTGAAGGATTCTTTCAGTAGTTTTTTTGACTCCCAAATGCCCTCCCATTAGGTAACCGTGGGCCAGTTCTAGTACAGTCCTTCGATAAACCTTAAGGACGATCAGTTGCTCCACCAGCTCTTCTCCCCTTCTTACCACTTGGTACGACAAGTCCCACCTTACAGCCATGTAGGGGAAGGCAAGTCTGGTGTCAGGATCCACCGGGTTATTGTCAATCATCTTAACGTTTTCCCGGGCTCTGGCAAGGGTGGGATCTTTTAACTGCTCTGCCCCAAACTGGTCCTTCCACACCTCAAGATCAGGCATTTTGTCACTAGGGGGCTCTGGACCGCTCTGACCCTCTGAGGATACCCCCTAATGGGGTTCATCTTCTTCCCCAGCCATAACCGAATAGGGAAAAGGTTCCTCCTCAACCATGGTTTCACTCCCCAGTAGGGCATTATGTCCCCATAATTCCCAGAAATGTGGAAAGTCCCGCCCTAAGATGACATCATGCATTAAGAAGGGCACTACTCCCACCATAAATTGTACGGCACCAAACTGTGTACGGACGTCTACTATAGCTGTGCCGTAATGGCGAGTGTCCCCATGTATGCAGGTCACCACTATGGTTTTTTTTCAGACGGGTTTCTGGTTTCACTAAGTCAGCATTTACTAAGGTCACCAGACTACCTGAGTCTAACAATGCCTTCTACAGTAACAGTACACATGTATGTCTCACCCCCAGCACCCGGAAATGCTACACACGCACACTGAGCATACAGGGATAAATGGTGGTTTATATATGAGACATCACATTGCATAGAATCATCATACAGTGGGCAATTGGCAACCATATGACCTGGTATCTGACAACGGAAGCATTTTATTATGTCCTTACCAAGTCTCTTGTAGAGCTCCGATTTCCCTGACATGGCTTGCCGGCTTCTAGAATCTGGGTCATCAGTCACTCCATGTGCACGCACAACCATATCAGATCTGCCAGCCCCCTTTTCCCTTATAACAGTCTTACCAGGATTTCCTGGAGCTCTCCACAGTGGGGCTAGGAGGCGCTGTGGCAGACCCATCAGTTCCTCCGCTGCAGTTTACATATCCACCATCTAGTCAGCACTTTTGGGGTCTCCATGGCTCACCCACTTGCGCAAGGTAACTGGGAGAGATCTCAGGTACTGGTCCATCACCACCCGTTCCACAATCTTGGGGCCCGTCAGGATCTCCGGCTGCAACCACTTCTTGGTCAGGTGTATGAGGTCATGCATTTGAGAGCATGGAGGTTTGTCCATGTTGTAGACCCAGTTGTGTACTCGCTGGGAGCGAACAGAAACCATGACTCCGAGGCGGGTTAAAATTTCCTTATTTAGCAGGTCATAGTTCATAGCATCGCGAGTTTCCAGGTCATAATAGGCCTTTTGGGGTTCTGCCAACAGTCCTGCCCACTTTTCCTTTGGCCAAAACTCTCGTTCAGCGGTTATTTCAAAGGAGGTCAGGAAGGCTTCCACGTTATCAGCCGCTGTCATCTTTTGTAGAAAATGGCTGGCTCTTATGGATGCTTGAGTAGCGTCTGCACCACCTGGGGCCCGTCCTGCAACACTGGCGAGTTGCTGCACGACAACTTTTAGGGTCTCCCGGTCTTGTCTCTGGTCCTCCTGTGTAGCCTCGAGTTGCGCTGTCAGCTTGCGGCTTGTTTCCTCCAGCGCTCTTTGCTGCACTCTGGTAGCCTCCTGCTGCACACGGGTAGCCTCCTGTTGAGATGCCAGAGCTTGCAACATCGCTTTAATTACATCCTCCATTTTTAAGATGTAAAACAAATAGGACTCCAGCCCTTTAAATTTCCAGTTTTGCTTTTCTATGCCGGAAATTAATGCCCGCATCCTGCACCACTTGTAAGGGATTAGGTAGCAGCGTGGTTGTCTCCTGGGTAGACGGGCACAGCTCAGCGGGCACAGAAGTCCAAACGACAAGAGAAGTTCGTTTAAAAACTGACCGCAGCCAGTTTTATTGTCAGCATGTGGTACATAAAAAGCAAAATAAACAAAATAAATCCTATGCCTGTCCTAAACATCAGGACTCCTCTCTAACACAGTGCCGGCCTGATACCAGTCACCATAACAGAAAAGTATCACAGTACCACAAGTAAGTGCTCCCACAGGTTCTTGGCAGATAACCTGTTCCCAGGCTGAGAGAGAGAGTGTCTGCAGATCTGACCTTATATGAGGCAGACACACCTAAGCTTTATCAGGCAGCCCAAGACCCCGACTGCCTGGGTGGAGTGAGGCCCACCCTCACTATCCCCACTCCAGCAAACCAGCCCTTGCAAAATGGGTTTTACTAAACCCTACACATAGAGATCTTTTAGATCTCTGACACTTCACTTTCTGGTTGCTCTTTACCAGGCAGATACCAGGAATCTTGGGCAGATATAACTTCCCTCTAGGACCAGTCCAGACACTCTGTCACAATACCTACAACTACAATCACATCACATTGTATACTACTTTCTATAATGATTCCAGAACAGTCACACTGAGATGCAATACTTGGCGAGACAGAATTTATATTGTAAGATAAAAAAAATTCTCCTACCTTGCAGCTGCTTATTACTCTGCCTGTTCAAGTAATGACTATCTCTGTGTATTCGGTTAACCAAAATCCTTTTGTCTGAGCCATTATATATAATGTGTGTATATGTTTTACTGCTTTTATACAATAAAACCACATTTATAAAAAAAAAAAAAAAATAATAATGTTTTTGCATAGCCATAACTTTTTTTTTTTTTTTTTTTATATGTGTACAGAGCTGTGTAGGAATCCTGTACTGACTGATCGCGCATTAAGCCAGCTGTAATATACAGCTGGTTCCTTGTGCTCATCATGTGGGCTGTGCTTGTGAGCCTGGATGATGTTTATCGAGGACCAAAACATCAATTTTGCAGGAACCATTTCCTGACCATGATGTACCGATAAGTCAGATGTCGGTAAGGGGTTAAAGTATGTTTTCAGCAGTCATGAAAGTAGCATGACTATTCACCTATCCAAGTTTAAATTGTTTTCCCCTCATATTTCTTGAACTATTAATAATTTTTAAGGGCTCAAAATCACTAACAGACACTCTTTAAACAGAATAGTTTTTAAAATGTGAATCTCACTATACTATAAATATTATTGTATATAGTAAGAATGATAAACATTTATACACAGTACTTACAAAAAATTAGGGATATTTGGCTTTTTTTTTTTTTTTTAAATGCACTAAATAAGACCATGTCTTAACTACATAATGCACATGTGCAACTGTTCAATGTTTCAATGCTTTTTGCACAACTTGCTGATCTCTAGCAAGGAACTTAATGGTAAAATTCCCAACAGGTGTTTGATCCCTGAATCGTCCAATAAATTTAGGGGATCAATTTGAATTGGGATTTAAACAATCCTCTTCAGCATGCTGTTCACATTTTGACATCTTGAGACCAAGACAACACAATTGATCAACAACAACTGATCAACAGTTCGTCACTGTTGCGAAGCTACAAGCAAGATGCTCTCAGACGGAAGTGGCCACTGAGCTTAGAGTGTCAGATAGTGTTATCAGCAGGTTCCAAAAGAGATGCAGAGTCACAGAAGAAGAGAAGAGAGAAGAGTCACAGAAAGACAAAGAAGTGGACATCCTTTGGCTACATCACACACTGATGACCACTGCATTGTAAACAATGCCCAGCGGAACCGGATGATGAATGCCACACAACTCCAGAAATGTTTTAGGGAGCTGAGAGGCAACCAAGTGTCACATCAGTGTAACGGCTGGGTAGTGGATCCTCTGGACCACCGCAAGCGATGATAGGAATCTAAGTAGCCCCCGGTTTTCACCAGGGCCCGCCGCAAAGCGGGATGGACTTGCTGCGGCGTGAGGCTACCAGGTCGTTACCCCTGATGTGACTAGCTTGCGATGGCGGCCGAGGTGCAGCGAGGTACAGAATCGTAGTCCAAGAATCGTAGTCGTGGGCAGGCAGTAGGTCAGGGCAGGCGGCAATGGTTCGTGGTCGTGGACAGGCAGGAAGGTCAGGGCAGGCGGCAGAGGTTCGGAGTCGAGAAACGTAGCAGGAGGTCTGGTACACGGTAAGGCGAGAATATACTCTAGGAACACTTTCTCTAAGGCTTGGGGCAACATAGATCCAGCAAGGAAGTCCCGCTGACGTCACCAATAAATAGGGGCAGCACCGGGCCAGCAGAAATTTAAATCGGCGCGCGGGCCCCTTTTAAATTCAAAAAAGGACGAGCACGCGCGCGCTAGAGAACGGGCACAGGCGCCTCTGCCGGCAGAGGGTGCGGACAGAGCAGGAACGAGGTCAGGTGAGTGTTTGGAACGAGCGGAGCCGTTCGCTACAGTACCCCCCCCACTTAGGTCTCCCCCTCTTCTTAGGCCGAAGGAACCTGCGAACAAGATCCTGGTCCAAGATATTAGATTCTGGTTCCCAGGACCTCTCTTCGGGACTGAAGCCCCTCCAATCAACCAGGAAGAACCGTTTACCCCTGATGGTCTTCATGGCCAAGATGTCCTTAACCTCAAATACATCGGAGGACTCTACCACCGGGGAAGGGGACGCACTCTTTCGAGAGAACCGGTTCAAGACCAGGGGCGTTAGGAGGGAGACGTGGAAGGCATTAGGAATCCGGAGAGATGGGGGTAGGCAGTGCTTGTAGCACACCGGATTAAGCTGACGGAGTACCCTGAAAGGCCCCAGAAACCGCGGACCCAATTTATAGCTGGAGATCTTGAGGCATACGTATCTAGAAGAAAGCCACACCTTATCCCCTGGCTGGAATGTGGGAGGGGGCCTACTCCTCTTGTCGTCCTGGGTCTTCATGCGGGCAGAGGCCCAGAGTAAGGCAAGTCGAGTCTCCAGCCAAAATGACTTGATGTCCTGCACTTCGTTGTCCACGGCGGGAACCTGGAAAGTCGTGGCCAAGGGGGGGGGAGGGCGTGGGTGACGACTGTAACCACCAGGAATGGAAAAAAACACCTAGAATCAGAGTCCCATGGTTATAGGAGAACTCAGCCCACGGAACCCGCTCAGCCCAGTTGTCCTGACGACTGGACACGAAATGACACAGGTATTCGCCCAATATCTGATTTACCCTCTCCACTTGACAATTAGTTTGGGGATGGTAGGCAGAAGAAAAGTCCAACTTAACTTGTAAGCGAGAACACAGGCCCGCCAAAACTTGGAGAAAAAATTGGACGCCCCGATCAGACACGATATGCGAGGGTAATCCATGCAGACGAAAAATATGCGGGAAGAAATTCCCGCCAGTTGTGGAGCCGAGGAAGGGCCCAGGAAGTGCACGAAGTGGACATTTTAGAAAATCGGTCCGTGACCACACAGATGACAGAATTCCCAAGAGGGCGGAAGGTCCGTGATGAAGTCCATCCCTATGTTGTCCAGGGAGACTCGGGGAGGGGCAGAGGACAAGGGGCCGAGGGCCTATGGCGGGGACCTTGTTCCGGGCACACGTGACCAGGAGAAAACAAAGTCCTTGATGTCCTGGGGGGGGGTTTGGCCCAACCAGTGCGCCGTGAGATGAGGCATGGGAATTTGTATCCGGGGTGACCGGCCAAAAGAGAACTATGCCCCCACTCCAGAATTCTCCGCCTGAGCGCTGGACGAACATAGGTCTTGCCCATGGTACCTTCGAAGACCCACAGGAGCTAGGGTGGATCAGCCATTCGGGAGCAATAATGTGCGAGACACAGGTTCTTCTCCGGTAACTCAGAGGCTCGGGAGAGGGCATCAGCCTTGACTTTCCCTTTTCGGGCGGCCCAAAGTGTATCCTGAAGTCAAACCGAGAAAAAAAGAGTGACCACCTGGCCTGGCGAGGATTCAAATGCGGGGCCGTCTGGAGGTACTGAAGATTCTTGTGGTCCGTGAAGATGTCGAATGGATGACGGGCCCCCTCCAGCAAATGTCGCCATTCCTCCAGAGCCAATTTGATGGCCAGCAGTTCCCGATCTCCTATGGTATAGTTACGTTCAGCCGGAGAGAAGGTCCTGGAAAAAAAAAACCAAGTGACCGTTTTGCCTTTAGGACCCTTCTGGTCGGGACCGCCCTGCTCCAACAGAAGAGGCATCCACCTCTAGGCTGAATGGCTTATCCGGATCCGGACGAACCAGTATAGGTGCTGAGGAAAACGCTGACTTCAGTTGAGAGAATGCTCCCTCAGCAGAAGGAGGCCAACATTTCGGATTGGCGTTCTTCTGGGTGAGAGCCACGATGGGAGCTACCAGCGAAAGAAGGGGGGAATAAACTGCCGGTAGTAGTTGGCGAATCCCAGGAACGTTGAATCGCCGAAAAACCGACAGGGCCGTGGCCACTGCTGGATCGCGAAAATTTTAGCTGGGTCCATCTGCAGACCACGATCGGAGACTATGTACCCAAGGAAAGGAAGGCTGGCCTGGTGGAACCGGCACTTCTCCAGCTTGGCATACAGTCCATTGTTCCCGCAGACGTCGCAGGACCTGGCGTACTTGCACCCGATGAGTCTGTATGTCAGGAGAAAAAATCAGAATATCGTCCAGATAACTATGACGCAGGTGTACAGCAAGTCTCTAAAATACATCATTGACGAATTCCTGAAATACGGCGGGGGCATTGCATAGCCCAAAAGGCATCAGAGATACTCGAATGACCGTCCCGTGTGTTGAAGGCCGTTTCCCACTCGCCCCCCTCAACGAAATTCTGCGAGGTTATAGCACCGCGCAGGTCCAATTTAGTAAACCCCTTTGGCTCCACGAAGACGATCAAAGAGCTCAGATATCAGGGGTAACGGTACGATTCAAAAAAAAAACCTTTATCTTGTTAGGCCCCCTCTAATGATACATTTGCGAAAGGACCCATTTTTCCTTCTGGACAAAGAAGAAGCAGCCCCGGCGGGCGAGGAGGATTTTGCGTATGAACCCCTTCCCCAAATTCTCCTGTATGTAAGCCGACATGGCCCTGACTCTCGGGCACGGACAGAGGGTTAGACCCTACCCCGGGGGGGATGGTTCCGGGAAGGGGGTCTATGGACAGTCATAGGCCGATGGGTGGTAGCTTTCTCAGCCTGTCTCTCTGAGAACCATCTCCAAAATCCTGGTACTCCGCTGGCAGACCCTGTAGAGACTTGACGGACGACTGGAGGAAGAGATGGACACCGGGCGTGGTGCCACCAAACAGAGATCCTTGGCACTCCGATCCCAGCGCAGGACTTCGCCTGTCTTCCAATTCAAGCGTAGGGGCGTGACGTTGCAGCCAGGGTACCCCCCAACAGGATCGCCGAAGAAGCGCGAGGTAGGACATGAAAGGAGATCTTCTCCGAGTGTAGGCCCCCTACACGAGGGTAACGGGGCCCGGGTGATGAACTGAATGGAGTCACTGAGAAGCTCCCCACTGACGGATGAGATAAGCAACGGCTTTTCCAGGCGGATGACTGGAAAACGATAGTGAGGCACCAGGGAGGCATGAATAAAGTTCCTGGCAGCCGGAGTCCAGGAAGGCAGGGACCGAAGAGATAGGCCAGCATCCGTGTTCCCTCCACTGGCAACATCAGTCGTGGAGAGGAGGACTGAGCACCTAGGGACGCCTCTCCTATGTCTCCTAGGTGCAAGCGTTTCCCAACCACTGAGGGCGCTGCGGACAACCTCTATGGAAATGGTCCGGGCTGGCCAGTAGAGGCAAAGGTTCTCCATCCGGCGGCGGACAGCTTTAGACTCTGACAAAATGAGCCCGGTCCACCTGCATGGGTTCTTCGGGGGAAACCCGAGGAGAAAAAGGGAGCGGAGATCTCTGGAACACAGACCAGACGAGGTAATGCGAGGTTGGGCCGAATTTACCTCCTGGCGGAGCTCCTGCTGTCCTTTCTGCAAAACGCACATCAATGCGTGTGGCCAATGATTACTCGCTCAATGAAGATGGGAGATTCCTTGTGCCAGCGGTCCTTTACTCTGCTTGACAGACCCTTCTTAAATGTGTCGCGAGAGGGCGGTCATTCCATGACAGCTCGGAGGCTAAGGTGCGGAACTGGACCGCGTAATCTCCTACGGAAGAGTCCCCCTGGTGTAGGTTCAATAGCGCTGTCTCCGTATAAGACCCATGCACAGGCTCCTCGAAGACGCTGCGGAATTCTGAGAGGAAGGTCTGTAGGTCTGCAGTCAAAGGGTCATTCCGGTCCCAAAGAGGAGTCGCCCAGGCCAAGGGCCTTCCGGATAACAGGCTCACCACGAACGCCACCTTCGACCTTTCGGTAGGAAACTGATCGGCCATCAGCTCCACGTGCATGGAGCACTGCGTGCTTTCCACTGCAAAGCTTCGAGTCCCCGTCAAACTTGGAGGGTAGAGGAAGGCGAAGCTTCGGGGCCCCCGGTTTTCCAGCGGGACAGCGGGGTGTAGGAATAGCTGGGAAGAGGCGGGTTGCGGCTGCTGGGGCGCAGGAAATTGGCGCATCATGGGGACAGTGACCCAATTGCTGGGGCTTGTTGCGCGATCTGCTGCGACTGTTGACGACAATGTTCGGAGATTTCCCCAAGACTTGGCAGGGGCACCTTGGCGGGATCCATGGCTGGATCTAACTGTAACGGCTGGGTAGTGGATCCTCTGGACCACTGCAAGCGATGATAGTTAAGCCATGACAGGGAACGGACTCTAAGTAGCCCCTGGTTTTCACCAGGGCCCGCCGCAAAGCGGGATGGACTTGCTGAGGCTGAGCTACCAGGTCGTTACCCCTGACGTGACTTTCTTGCGATGGCGGCCGAGGTGCAGCGAGGTACCCGAATAGTAGTCCAAGAATCGTAGTCTGGGCAGGCAGTAGGTCAGGGCAGGCAGCAATGGTTTTGTGGGCGTGGACAGGCAGGAAGGGCAGGGCAGGCGGGAGAGGTTCGGAGTCGAGAAACGTAGCAGGAGGTCTGGTACACGGTAAGGCGAGAATATACTTTAGGAACGCTTTCTCTAAGGCTCGGGGCAACCTAGATCCAGCAAGGAAGTCCCTTTGACGTCATCAATAAATAGGGGCAGCACCTGGCCAGCAGCCAATTAAATTCACAAGGACGAGCGCGCACGCTAGAGAACGGAGACGCGTGCCTCGGCCAGCAGAGTGCGCGGACAGAGCAGGAACGAGGTCAGGTGAGTGTTTGGAACGAGCGCGCCCGCGGCCCGTCCCGCGGCCAGAAGCACCACCCGTCCCGGGCAGGGACCCCGGAGAGGAGGCACGGGTGCGCCTGCGGCCCGCGGGCCGGAGCGCGGCGCCGCTCGCTACAATCAGACTATTTTAAATGTTTACATCAGCATGGTCTGCGTCATGCCTGACCACACCACCAGGCATCATTGTCTTATATGGGCCAGGGAGCATCTACATTGGACGAGGGACCAGTGATGAACGTCGATTCACTCTGAGCAGAAAAATAGCCGCCAACGATGTGTGGGCAGGTGTGTCTAGTCAATACAAAACTGCCTTAATCTTTGTGACAAGCCTCTAGTACTTGAATAACATAATTAATTAATTGCGTCTGTATGAACAACACAGGGTTGATTTCATTTTCATGGACGACAATGCTCCAGTTCATCGATGTCGCATCATTAGGCTGTTGGAGACTGGGGTATCTCAAATGTAATATCTTGCACTTTCTCAAGACTTGAACCCCTTAGAAAACCTGTGGGATAAGCCGAGTCACCATGTGGAAGCTCATAACGCTGTACCTCCGAACCTCAATGACCTGAGGAACACCATTTAAGAAGAGTGGCATGCCATGCTTCAGCAGTCAATAACTCGACTTGTGATCAGCATGAGACGTGGTTATCAAGCTGTATTTGATGCTCAAGGCCACATGACACATTATTGAGACATTGAAATTTTTTGATGGTGTATACCCTTACTTAAGTGGCCTACTTTCTGGATAAAATATTACTGTTGCGTGAAATTTTTACGTTTTCCATAAATTTCTTCCGAAAGCCAAGCATTCCTGACTTTTTGTGAGTAGTGTATAAGAGGAACATGGAAATGAACTAATAGAGATCTATTGCTAGTTAAATATCATGGAACAGGAAACTGAGAAGCTAATCTGAAAGGCTGGCACTGTGACTATGCTGCAGTAAGTAGGTGTCCGTAGCAAATTATCATCATAGGTATTGATGTGCTTGGTAACTGTATTTTTGTGTGTGTGTTTCTCACATGGGCGTAATCATAGCCATAGCATCAATAGCAGTTGCTATGGGACCTAGAGGTTTAAGTTGCCAAAATGTTGTACCTTTTTATACAGAATAACAAGTTTGTTGTTTTCTGCTATTTAGCAGTACTATTTTGGTACTCTGATATATGACCATATTATATATATATATATATATATATATATATATATATTAAATATATAATATATATATATATCTTATTTTGCTATTGGGCCCTATGACAGCTGGAAGAACATGAAATGAATTCCATCCATCCATCCATTCATTCATTCAAAAGCCAAGAGGTGGACGTCCAGGGGGAATATCAGAGTTAACAAGTCGGCTCGTCATAAGGTCTATCAGTTCTAACGCAACAGACACGGCAGTGGAGGCGGCCCGTAGGTCTTGAATGATGGCCCGAAAAAAAAGGTGAAGAAGCCTCGACTTCAATCCCGTCATAAGAAGCGTTGGCTCGAGTTTGCAAAAAAGTACAAAAAATAGAAGATTGGAAACAGGTGATTTTGAGTGATGAGATTAAAGTCAATAACCGGGCTGTGATGGGGGCAAATGGGTTTGGAAGCATCAAGGGAAAAGGGGGCTAATGGATTGAGAAGCTGGAAGAACTGTCAGGTTCGGTGGAAGAAGCCTGAGGATTTGGGGATGTTTCACAGCCAAAGATGTTGGATACTTGACCTGGATTGATGGTAACCTCAATGCTGATCTATATTTGATTGTCCTACAAGATGAGTTACTTCATACACTCGAGTACTATGTGTATGTAAAAGATGACATTGTGTTCCAGAAGGACCACGACCCGAAGCATACGTCAGGGTTGGAGAAGGAAGGGTTCAATGACAATGAAGTAGAGTTGCTGTATTGGCTTTCACAGTCCCTAGACCTCAACCCAATCCAACACTTAGGGAGGCATGTATGAAGGAAAGCGCTTCAAAGTAAATTGTCCAGTTTTGTTTTCAGTGTATAATGCACCTGAATGTATGAAAGTGTTTTTTGTGCGATTATAAATGGAGTCTAAAGTTCGACGCGCCTTGCCTATGTGTTAGGTGCGTTACAAAACTTAGGCGCATGCCTAACATGTATAAGAGCTGTAGTTAGGTTGAAAATAAAAGTCATTAGAATAGCATGCCAGTGAATAGAAACTATGGTACTGTTCTTGTTTAGTGGACCACAGGTGCCAGCAAGACCTGTGGTGTGATGGCTCTTCTGTATGTAGAATAAAGGGTGAGAGCAGCAAAAATAAATGTCAAATTTAATGTAATAAAAATTAAAAATGTAAAAATCTGAACAACATCATCAGTGGGTTATTTCATGTAAAATTAGTTTAAGATTCTATTAATTTTAAATATATTTTATAATAGATATTTTTATATTTTTGGGATATTATATATTTTATATTTCATATGATAACTTTTTATTAAATTTAAATAATTTAATTTTATATAGTTTGATTATTATCAGAAATTACTTTTTATTATTTTACTGGTGTAAGTTGATAAATAAGGAAATGTTTTGCCCTAGTGGCAAATCTAGCTCCATTTCGACTCCTCATGCTCAGGCAGAGCACATTGACATAGGTCTGCCTGTTCGATCAGTAAAGCACCTAGTTTTGCCAAACCACATTCATGTATGTGTCTAATATTACGAGTGTGGTGCGACACGCCCCCAGAACACACCCTCATGTTAGGCGCATTAGAAAGTGTTGAGTCTTGCAAACAATGCGCCTAACACATTCATTAGGCACATTAGACATCGTAGACTGCTCACTTAGGTCCATTTATGCCAGAAAAAGGTGAAAAACCCAATCAAACATGTTTCCCTTAGAGTTGTAGAAAAAGCTGTATTTGTACTCAAATCCAGTATGCACCAACATTCAGAACATGAAGAAGAGACCTGGGATCAGATTTTGGTCAAGACATGCTTGAATCTGATCCAGAGCATGTCCAGAAGGATTCAGGCAGTGCTGAAAGCCAAATTTAGATTTTTAGGAGCAAAACAGTAACAATGCAGTTACATCTGCAGAACTAAGCAGATGCTAAATACTAAATAATGTATGTATAAGATAGGTAAGATGATTCTCTATAAAATGATGGTAGCCTCATGTTCAAAGCTGTAGTGGATACCTAAAGCCCACCAACCTACCTAATGGGGGTCTACCTACCTGGTAATATGATTCTGAGGTGTACAGGCCATAGCTATAACACAATCTCCAACGGGTGAATGCTCTGTTGCTCCTCTCTAGGAGACTTTGCCTCTAAGTTATGGCCTGTACCCGCTCTCCCACCACTGGGAAGGTTGTACAGAGGTAGGGGACAGTGATAGAGGTGCTGGAAAAGTAAGGATCCTAAGATATTTGTGTCCAAATATACAGGGACTAGTGGCAGCCAAAAGAAGTCATCATGCTGGTCTGGACTGGATGCAGAACAAAAAAGAAAGTCAACGACTTGTCAGAGAAACATCACCTGTGAATCACAATATGTAATAGCAGTATAATTACGTATATGATAATGATATCATATGGTAATGATATGGTAATGATATGGTAATGATTGGTAAGAGTCTTGGTATAGTGGGATTTGTCTGTTAGCAGCATGATGACGATATGTATGGTAAGGTATTTGGTTCCGGTAAATGTTCGTGGGAGGGGGACCCCATCCAAAAGTTTGCTATGGGGCCCAGGCTTCTCTAGTTATATATCCACATGCACACGCATCCATTCCGATCCAGACTAGCCTGATCTAATGTTTTTAGAAATATAAGAATGAGCAGAAGACAAGGGATGATTTGCAAATAATGTCATTAGGACACAAGTCTATTTTTATCCTGAATGCAATTTTTCTGTTTTCTAGTAATAGGAAATCTTTGGTATATTTTGATTGTAAATATATCTTGGTAAACTCTTAGTTTGAAATACCCTGTAATGTTGTTTTACAAAGACTAAATTATTCCCCATTCATCACTCCCCATTTCTATTAAATTCTTGCTTGAGTATATTGCCAAACCTTTCTTCATACCTTTTTGAATTGAGCCATCATCTTTTCATTCCTAACTTGCCCATCACTAGCTTGACATTGTCACAATCACTTTGAAAGAGAAACTAGCAAAACACTATAAAAGCAAAGGAAATAACTTCCAAAAAGCTATTACTGTGATACCACAGATTATGTTGTATGCAATGTGCGGTCCAGACATGTGAATCCAAGCCTTTAATTTTCTGTAGAAAGACAGCTTTATAGTGCATTTTTTGCATTTTTACATTTTTGTTTTTCTACTTAAACGGGTTGTCTCATCTCAAAGTTTCATAGGATGCATGAATGAAATAATGCTGCTTTGCTCTGTCACTTCCTGGTCAAGCTGTCTGTAATTAGCATATGAGCTCAGTGTATTCAGACCTCTGCTAATTAGATAAATCTCATGCTGTCAGGACCAGGGAAGCTTCTGAGGTAAAGTAAACAGCAGTAATTACTGGCTTTTGTCTGAAAGATCAGATAACACACAATCTCTCACTGTCTGGAGTTCTGTGCCACCGCGACCTGTGTGATAACGTCACTCCCTGCTATCAGATAGAACAATCAGCAGGGGGGAGAAGTACACAGGTCGGTCACTTGGGGTCCAGAGAGACCACAGAAGGTGATAAAATCACTCATAGCTCCTTAAAAAAATGAACAACGCAATATATTTGGAAAACGTCTTCATTTAGTGATCCAAACATGTTGAAAGCTAATCTTTGTAGCAAGACAGCCCCTTTTAACTATTTTCAATTTATGTAACCGAAGTAATGTGGGAAAAAGTTTGTCTGTGTCAGATGATGGATAGCTCTACAGGGATAGTCTTATTATGTTATTCTGACAATGTCAAGTCCTGGGCACAAGGTCCTATGGAGCGGCTATGGATTCTGGCACATACTATGTCTTAAATTTCAACATACTAGGCAGTTGCATCTCTAAACTTGATTACAACAACTGTGGTATCATTTGAATATTTATTTGATTTCCATATAGTATTACAAAATGATTATATATTCATTAGCATTTATTATGGTTCAGATTTCCTGACCCCACAGTGCTGATTTGTATTATAATGTAATATATATCCAGGCACAGTGTACTGCTGAGCTGTTTTATGTAAGTCTATTAAGTTAAAAAGTTATTTTTGAGCTTTGATGTCTTTAGGACTTTTTTTCTTGGTGAGTGGTGGGGGACATATACAACTGTGCTTGCAATTCTTATCTTTCAAGAACTTAGCAATGCATCTGATGTTTGATTTAATAAGTTTGTTACATATTACCTCTAAGGCCGTGTTCACATGGCTAATTCAAGACGGAATTGCGAGCCGGATTGCGCTCGCAAATCTGTCTTGAATAAGGGGCGGGAGCGCGGCCCGCCGGCCTAAGGCCATGTTCACACGGCTTATTTCGACACAGATTGGCGCCGTACTGCGCGCCGGATTTGCGCTGCAGTACGGCGCCAATCCATCGCCATAATTACGGTAATCCACCGTTCTCATAGAGAACAATGGATTCCGTCGCTCCTACCCGCTTGGCGAATCCGCCGGGCGGGGCGAAAGTGACCTGCACATTATCCAGGCGCAATAGGCGCTGTGGATAATGGAAGTCTATGGGGCCGGCGGGCCGCGCCCCCGCCCGCCCTTATCAAGACAATTTCAAGCGCAATCGCCGCATTCCGTCTTGAATAGCCGTGTGACCGCCTAGGGTTCACTATTTACTTTCAAGTACTTTAAAGGAATATTCATTTAGTGCGTCTTAATCCACCGTATTTGTAAAGAGCAGGAGTGGTTGAGCAGATTGATACAGTATCTATTTTTGTGGTAAATGATTTAGTATACCATGTATTTTATTTATTTCAATCTTATCTTATTTTTAGGAGTCCAGTGGGTAGTTCTACTGAATGATTGACAATGAAAAACCCTTTTTGTCTGGCACTTCTGTACAAAATGTAAAAAAAAACACTTTAATCAAATCTAAAATTTCAGATGCATAGCACATAGTACAGCATAAACAAGCCTATGTGTTGCAAACCGTATAGAGGTTCTTACTCATGGCTACCTTATTCATGGCCACCATTCCCTATATCAGCATGCATACATTTATCCGTCAATCACTGAATAGGAGCACCCACTGGACTTTTAAGTACAAAATAAGCAGAGATTTAAATGAATAAAGTACAAGGTATACTAGATCATTTCCCACATACATGTATATCAATCTGGCAGGTCAGACACCATGTTGAATGTGACCTTTAATAAAGAGGTCCATAGCCAGTAATGTTTGTTCCTCTCAATTGTCTGAGTCTTTTTATTTATTTAGGCTTTAGGAAAACTTTAAGCTCTCTTATTTCAAGTTTAACTATATGTTGACTGCTAATAAACTAAAAATGTCTCAGTGGTAGTCATCTAACTTGCATGGAGGCACTTATTGTGCAGCTGTGATAGTGGAGAGTCAATCATCAACATTAACCCTAGAACGCATGACGTTAAAAATATACATATTAACGTCATGGTGGCCTTTTAGGCCCCCATGCACATAATGTAGAAAAACACACTTAAATAACTTTCACAAGTTTATTTCAAAATTGCTCAATAAAATATGAATAGTGGACAACATTTTAATTATAATTTTTCACAGAAAACACCCAAAAATCTTTTTTTTCCCAAATTTCACGCAAAGACATGAAAACACACAAAAATGCATAGAAATCTATAGCAAACTAGCTGCAGCTACATTTTTATTCTAACTTTCTTTTCTATTATATTAGTCTTCCAAACAATTCTGACATGTTATTTTTCAGAAGAGTGTTCTTTGCAAACAGTTTCCGTACAAGTGGAACAATATCGCTCAGTTTTCCTCTCTATGTTTCTTGGACACATGAAACAATGCTTTCGTTTTCTTTCTCCTGGCTCTGGAATAATCTGAAACTTTACGCCACACTGTTTCATTGCTTCTTTAGTTTGCTTTGGCAAGCATTTCAAGTCGCTTCGCTCTATCATGTGAGGCATTACAAGTTCATGACAAAGGTCCTTCAAGAATAAGCGTCTCCTGTCCTTCCTCTGTGCATGAAATTCCGGATGAGTTTCTGTATAAATAATGAATGAATTTAGGGCTGCTACATCAAGCATATTTGAAAATAGTACTACAGGCCATCGTTTTGTGTGCCTCTTACACGAATATTCTCCCACCATCTCATCCATTTTATCTACACCTCCTTTTGTTGCATTGTAATGCAGGATGATTTCTGGTTTAAATTTTTGGTTATTGCTGTCAACACTGCAATTGTGATGCAGGGTACTGAGTAAAATTACAGATTTCTCCTTCTTCACCTTGTAAGATACCAAAGTCGCTTTGTTATTGAATCCAAAGACACTCTCATAAAGTGCTCGTTGATGATTGTGTTTGAGTGCTGCTGGAATTTCTCGTCTATTTTGCTTTATAGTACCAACAAGTGTAATAGCTTTTGCAAGCAGAAAATTGCCTAATTCAACATTGGTGAAATAATTGTCCATGGTGATGTTTCTACCTGAATTGAATATTGGAACAGCAAGAGTTTTTACTATTTCAGACCCCAGATCCTTCTGTACTGTGCACCAACCTCTTTGCCACAGTAGATTACGCCATTTATGCCATAATAATTTGCAGAATCACACATCCAGAAGATTTTTATTCCGTACTTGGCTGGCTTGCTGGGCATGTATTGTATGAATTTGCAGCGTCCTCTGAACGGTACAAGTTGCTCATCTACAGTAACATTAGTACTAGGATTGTAAAGTTTTGTGCAATTTTTGATAAATATGTTCCAGATATAACTGATAGGGGCTAATTTGTCTGTTTCAAACCTCGCTGCACGAGTTTGCTTATCATCAAAGCGAATGATTCTTCTAATTTCCTCATATCTGCCCACTGACATTGTCGCCTTAAAGTGTGGATCAGAAAGTGGGTCCAGAAATAATTCTCATATTGGGACATTATACAATTTTTGACTCCCTGCCAGCAGGAAAAGTCCAATATATGCATAAAGTTCCTCTTTTGAGATATTTTTCCAGGACTTATTTTTTGCATGTCTTCCTTCTAGGTTTGAACATAATAGGACCTCTTCTGCAATATTGTCAGAAAAATAAGTACAGAATACATCTTTAGGGGTAAAGTAACTGGGACTTCCCACGGCTCCTTGAGCCTGTCTCACAATATTGTGTATTGGAGTACGTCCGACTAATGTAGGATTACTGTCCCAAAAAACATTCGTTTTGGATGTTCTACTTATCACTTCTTGAGGATCCACTAGATTCACTTCTTCATCATCAGAAGAATCACTGGATGAGGATGTTTGATTAGCTGGTGGCAGATATTCTTCATCAGACAAAGATAGTTCACTTTCATCATCGCTTTGAAACATAATCGCTTCAATCTCTTGGTCAGTCAGACACTTGGAGGAAGACTGTGCCATTGCTGACTAGATATTAGAAAATGAAACAGATTTCCTCTCAACAGCTTATCTTATCACAGATCCTTCAGCAATTATCTCACAGTGTATACTGTCCTCAGTACTCTATAGACACAGCTCATTACTGTGTTCAGAGGACCTGAGGTGATGTCATGGCCTTATCACTCCCTCAAAAAATCACAGGACATCCTCACATGTTATTATCCACACCCTGGCCCCTCCACCAGCATTACTGAGTACAAATAAAGTAACTTGAGACACAAACACTTCTGAGAACATGATAAAAACAGCGGGGGCCTAAAAGGCCCCCAATTCGTACAGATGTAGTTTTCACCAAACAAGCATTGTTACACCATAATGCCTATGAAATGGGGGTAATATATCAGCCCGAGTTACAGGGGAAGTCAGCAAAAAAAAAAGGAAATACATATGAGGTATGGTATGTAAAATAAAATAAAAAACACATATAAAAAATAAGATATTATTTAAAAATAAAAACACTAACAGCCCAAAGCACAACTTTTAAACCCACCCCTGTGTACCTAAAACTTTATACCATATATTTATAAACACCCATAATGAAAAAGTTACACAATTATAAAACTTATTTTAGCACTGCTTTTGCTGTTAAAATAAAAAAATATAAATTTTCCATCATATTATTATTAACAAAAATCTGATGTAAAAATTACATAAAAATAAAACCTAACATATCATGAAAAAAGGTAGAATAATGGAGTATGAGAAAGAGTTTTAGCGTTTAAACTTGTGTACTAAAGAAATTGAAAATGTGCCTGATCAGAAAGGAGGATAAATGGCCCGAACAGTAACTGGTTAAAAACTTGCAACAAAACCAATTTTAGATACAGCTAATCTTCATGATTTCCATGCAGTATATACAATATTTATACACCTTTACAACCTCATAGTATGTAGGGATAACAATATGCTCTTTGAAAATCTGATAACAATATTCCTGATTTAGTGTACTGTGAGGCATATAAATTATCTATGGTGGAAAAATGGAAATGTGTTTTATTAGCACAAAAAAGTTCTTATGGGAAAAGGAATTTGACAAAATAACCCGAAAAGTTATGGATTGCATGTAGTTTTCATTTCTGTTAAAAAGTAGGCAGAACACTGTTGCGCAATCTTTCCCTTAACTGCACAGTTATTGTTAAAAACTCCATAATGAGCTGTAAATCCCTTGCATAGATATAAAGTTGAATGATAATTCTTGTCTATGTGGAGCTACCTCTAGAGAGCTACTAAAAGCTTATACTGTTTAATTACTGAGTTTAACCAGACATAGCTCAGCTCACCCTACTTATGGCCATGGTTCCCTGCTTCTACTTGCCTCCTTGAGTAGCAGTGGCAGGGAGGGGAAACAGTCCTGGGAAGAAAACCTGAATTCAGAAGGATGACACTAATGATTCACAACTTATCAAATAATTTTTTCAAAGCATCCGAATTCGCATGAAGCCGTATATAATGAAGTTCAACATCGGGCCCTCCATCCCTCTGTTCTCTGATTATATCTTTGTCTCATCTACTAATTTATTGTATCCTGACCATTCTCTGAGCCACAAGTGTCAGACTCAAGGTTGCTGGCCGAATCTGACCTGTGCTGTCATTTTATGTGGCCTACGAGAGCTTAGACACAGCGAACAGGAATGGACAAGTTCCAGACACAGAAAGACCGGCTCTCCACTTTCTATGGAAGATGTGGCCAGCGCTTGGCATAGGCTGATGCCCTAGCTGAGCAGGTGCTATCGCTTATTTGAAGCTCTGATGTGTTACGCAACTCACAAGTGGCGGCACAGATATGACAGCCCTACCAAGGCACCCTGGGCATCCTCCAAAACCCTTCAACAGCTTATCTCAGAAAATAAATGTCCTCATATGTCTAGGTAGGTGGGAAAATAAAAAAGTTATGGCTCTTGGAAGGCGAGGATAAAAAAACGAACGTGTCAATCAAAAAAAGTTCAAGGTCCTTAAGGACTTATATGGACATTAAAAGTTTGTTGTATAAAAGAAACATAACATTTTCAGCCAACCATGCATGATCTTTAAATTGCAATCAGTCTGGCCCTGGTTAAACTAAAGTGCAGAGTCTAAGGAATCTCCCCATATTTTCACCATTAATCCATGCAAAAGAGTATGGACTTTACTGGACAGAATCCCAACTTGGAGTCCCTAAAATAGTCAACGATTGGTGGCAAGTGCGCTGTGGAAATAGCTGAAGAGTAGCCAGGTGCGGAGCCAAGGAACACAGCCTAGAGCAGGATTTTCAAATTCCTGTTCACAAAGGGGCAACATCAGCATTAGCCCATAGCCCTATATTTACTCACAAGTAAATGTTAATACAATGGTTTCAGAGGGCAGAAGAATAAGGATCGGCATGTGGGATTGAGCCGAGCACATAACAAAGCTGATCTCCTGGGACTTTTATTCGCTTATTTAATTTCCACTTCTGCTTGTTTTTGTGGCCAACACACTGAGCTCAGTAGTCTGTAATCATTGTGGGAGACCCGATTCAACAAATGCACTAACAAAAGAGGAAGAATGAAAGCTTCATATGCCTCGAATTGATTTCCTATTCTGTGCAGCCTTCACAGCATGCAATGATTTAGACCTTTGTCCTGCATGTTTTTATATAGACTTAACACTGAACTACAATTACATTTTTGTCATCTACAGCTGTGTCAAAAATAAGGACGGTTCTCTGGATCATGAATCATATTAATATGGTTATTGTTTGAGCTTTTTTTACCTTTCACAAGTAAATTATATTACGTTATGGACAGCACCATAGCTGGATCATTGTACTGAAGATAATTATGACTACTGAAATGTAATAACAACTGAAAATAAAAGTTTTAAATAACTACAGTCATCTGTTTTACTAACAAAACTGGGTTCTTTTCCCTGGGAATTGCAGGAATCATATTATGACACCAAGTTGTACAGACTTGAAATAGTGCACCCATAGACTAATATGTATCTCTAATTATAAAGACTGTACATAATAATTCTCTATTGTTATACAAGAGCAGACACTAAGGCCCCCATTCACACACGACAAGCATCAACAGTCGGATTTACACACAGGTTCGGATTTTAAAAACTGTAAATTCCGACTATAAACCATCTTCAAAGACCTCGATTGAAAATCTGAGTTGTAGTCCACCCAACTCCAATTTTCTTGAGGTCGTATTTCAAAAGCGCCATTTTCAAGTCTTTTCCAGCCTCTTACAGGTTTTTCTCCAGGACTGTGATGTATTTAGATCAATACATCGTCCCATTAAGTGTGATGAACTTCCCAGTCCTTGCTGAAGCAAAGCCTCTCCTCATCAAGATGCTGCCACCACTATGCTTCACAGTGGAGATGGTGTGTTCAGGGTTATGTGCTTTCATCCACACATAGCGTTTGGCATTTAGGACAAAAAGTTCAATTTAATTATCATCTTGCCAGAGAACCTTCTTCCAAATGCTTTCTGTGTCTCTTACATAGCTTTTTGCAAACAGGACGTCTTATGGCTTTCAAAAATGGCTTTCTTCTTGCCACTCTTCCATAATGGCCAGATTTGCGGAGTACACTACTAATAGTTGTCCTGTGGACAGATTCTCCCACTTGAGCTGTGGATCTCTGTAGCTTCTCCAGAGTGACCCTAGGACTCTTGACTGCTTCTCTAATTAGTGCTCTCTTTGTCTGGTCAGTTTATGTGGATGGCCTTGTCTTGGTAGGTTAGCAGTTGTGCCATATGTCTTTCATTTATGGATTATGGATTGAACATTTTTCCATGAGATGTTCAGAGCTTGGGCTATTTTATTTTTTTTTTTTAAAAACCTAACCCTGCAATACACTTTGTCACAACTTTATCCCTAAGCGGTTTGTGTGTTCTTTGGTTTTCATGATCTTTTTGGTCACTAATGTT
Organism: Phyllomedusa bahiana; assembly: GCA_025379985.1. Taxonomy (NCBI): domain Eukaryota; kingdom Metazoa; phylum Chordata; class Amphibia; order Anura; family Hylidae; genus Phyllomedusa; species Phyllomedusa bahiana. The sequence continues at coordinate 18,221 of JAODAL010016718.1, read as the reverse complement.
CTTTAACAAACCTCTGAGGCCTTCACAAAACAGATGTAGTTATACTGAGAATACATAACATACAGATGTACTTGTTTTTACTAATTAGGCGACTCCTGAAAGCAATTGCTCACTCTGAATTTTATTTAGTAGTATCACAGTACAGGGTCTGAATACATATGCACACCATGCTTTTCGTATTATAATTTGTAAAAAATATGGAAGCATGTATAATTTTCTCTACACTTTGAAAATACTTGCTGCTTTGTGTTGCTCTGTTACATAAATTAATAAAATACATTTAAGTTTGTGAGGAGCAGTTCAAGTTGTATGAATACTTTTGAAACCCATTGTATATCGACAGTAACATACTTTACTTGGTAAAGCTGAAAACAAGTCACAGACTTAGACTAGATTAAACCTATTTGGGTCAGTAATTCAGCCAAAAAAATCACAGTGAGAAAAAGAGACCCAATTAAAAATTAACTTTTACTAGATATACTTAAAAAGAATACATATACCCAAAACAAAACACCAAAGTGCAAACTCCTAGGACAGCCTCGGTCCTATTAGTTCTTATTCAGATTCAACATATAGGTACTGACACCAAAAGTAATGCCTCCTTCAGCAGGGTAATCGCCCCAAAAAGAGCGGCCCCACCTAATGAAGGCACCCCCTTGGTCAGTAACAAAGCAAGGTTCCTAAATGGGTACCGAGGTATAAATTCTTAATGAAAAATATGCAATCCAGACAATCTAGGAGAAAAAGAGTTCCAATTCATAAAAAATACAATCATAAACCTTAGTAGATATAAACATAGTTACTGTTCATAACCCTAGTAGATATACATAGTTATGGTCATATAAACCGCGCGTTTCCCCAAACATAGATTAGCTAGGGTTCATAAGGGGTAGACTGAACATGAATCTATAATGGCCGCTATCATCACAGAGGCATCTAACAGAATACATCAATGCTAAGGATCGTTTTGCTTTATTGTATATACGCCATTGCACTAGCCATTATAGATTCATGTTCAGTCTACCCCTGATGAACCCTAGCTAATCTATGTTTGGGGGAAACGCGTCGGGTTATGAACAGTAACTATGTTATATCTACTAGGGTTATGAACAGTAACTATGTTGTATCTACTAAGGTTTTGATTGTATGTTTTTATGGAATTGGAACTCTTTTTCTCCTAGATTGTCTGGATTGCATATTTTTCATTAAAAATTTATACCTCGGTACCCATTTAGGAACCTTGCTTTGTTACTGACCAAGGGGGTGCCTTCATTAGGTGGGGCCGCTCTTTTCGGGGCGATTACTCTGCTGAAGGAGGCATCACTTTTGGTGTCAGTACCTATATGTTGAATCTGAATAAGACTATAGGGACCGAGGCTGTCCTAGGAGTTTGCACTTTGGTGTTTTGTTTTGGGTATATGTATTCTTTTTAAGTATATCTAGTAAAAGTTAATTTTTAATTGGGTCTCTTTTTCTCACTGTGATTTTAAAGCTGAGAACAAGAAAGAAGTCTTTCCAGTGTAGGTTGCTAACCTGCAGTGTTTTTCCAAAGAAAGGCAAAAACCTGAGCAAGCAGATGTTCATTTTCTTTTTCCTAGAGAAAAAACTAGAAACCTTCTTTTATGTAGACAGAGGATGCCCCTTGTTTTACATGCAATCAGGGCCAGGACAATGTGTTTTGGTGCCCTAGGCAAGTAGGGCTCTTCTGCTGCCCTGGACAAATTTAAATCCCTTGCCCTAACTGTACACACGCTGCCTGCACCCTGCCAAGCTGCTTGGAAAGGGAAAAAAAAAACAATTGCACTAACATGAGAGCAAAGGTACTAAGGTTTATTAGGATGTATTTATATCAAATAATATATTGTATATACAATTACCATATAATACCTCTATACAAGCAGCAAATATCACCACCATTTTGCAAATATCACCACCAACATAACAAATTAAAACCATATACTTAGCGAACCAGAACTTACAAAAATACCCTGAGTTTTATGTTTTCATTCATTCCTACCGGAGCAAGTGTATTGAGCCTGTAGATCCAGGCAGCCTCCCTCTGCAATAACCGCTTCTCACTATTCTCACATACTCTATATGTTACCTTTTCTAATACACACCTACGTAACTCTGTGACAGCATGATTAGACTCACAAAAATGTCTTGCCACAGTAGTTTCACCAAATCTCTTCTTGTCACTATCCTCCATATTAATTATTAAAACTTGAGTTTTCATAACCCTAATATTTGAACGATGCTCAGTAATTCTTGTTTTGGTATTGCAAGATGTTTGTCCTACATAACCCTTACTGCAAAGGCATTTCAACAGATAGATTACCATTTTTGTATTGCTGGTATAAAATCCTTTGAGAGGAATTTTAAACCCCTGAGTAGGGTGATATATATATGATCCTTTAATGATAGAATTACAGTTAGAACAATTAAGGCACGGATACGTGCCCACCCGTTTAGGAGCTAATATTCTTTGCTCCTTTTTAGTTACCTTTAACTCTGTTGATGTAATAGTTACCTATTGTATTCCCTTTCCTATAAATAAAGTATGCCATTTGTGAAAACAGTTTACCATAGTTAGCATCTTTTGACAATATATACCAATGCCTTTTACTTTCCTTCCTAACCAGGAGGCTATGTGCATCAAATGAACTCACAAATGTTAACCGATCTTCCTGTTTCACTTCACGCAATCTTTTCAATAACTGCCTCCTATCAAGTTGTTGAACTTCTCTAGCAATCTCTATTTTCTATAGTGTCCTCTAGCTATATATAATACATCATTCGAGCATATCCTTCTAGCCCTTATTAATTGTCCTTTGGGTATACCAGAAAATACCTGTGGGGCATGTTGGTTAGCTTTATGTAATATGTTGTTTCTATCTATCGTTTTTTTATACAAACGATAAACGATGTCTCCTGACCTCGACGTCTTTGTCAATTATGGCGGAGAATTGAATCAACGGATGGGCCTTATTCAATGATTCAACAAATAACAAGAGTTCCTCTTTAGTACCTCCCCACAATACAAAGACGTCATCCACGTATCTAAGCCAGGCTCGCACCTTACCAAACTCATTATGTGTGAACACAAATTGTTTTTCAAAAGCCATCATAAACAAATTAACATAGCTCGGAGCTATAGGAGACCCCATCGAGGTCCCCTGTAGCTGTAGATAGATATCATCACCGAACCTAAAATAATTTTTCATCAGAACAATATCCAAAAGGGTCATCAAGAAATTGATATGAGCATTGGACAATGTAGCATCCTCGTTGAGCGACTACCTAACTGCTTGTACCCCTTCCTCGTACGGTATATTCGTATACAAGGATGCAAGGTGCAGGACCATGTAGTGTCATCATGCGGCATTACCTCTAAAGCTCTAAGAAATTGACCTGTGTCACTCAACAAGTGTAGATCTCTTTTTACAAATTTTGGGAGAAACTGATCTAAATATGTTGCTAGCGGTTCCAGTACCGACCCAATCCCTGAGACTATGGGCCGTCCAGGTGAATTTACAATGGATTTATGCACCTTAGGAACCAACTAAAGGACTGGAGTACGTGGATACATACAGGTTAAGGTGACCTTTTCTGTTATTAATTTCTGTTGGACAGCATCAGTAAGTACTTCCTCTTTTAACATTTTAATTTCCTTAGTGGGATCCTGATCTAATTTTTTGTACACTAACTGATCACCCAGTTGTAACATCGCTTCCTGCACATATTGTTTTTTTATCCTGGATTACTACTGCTCCGCCCTTATCAGCCTTTTTAATTATTATAGCATCACTCTCTCCCTTAGTTCATGTAGTGCTTTCCTCTCCTTTTGAGTAATATTATTCTCTTTTTTTTCATTTAACCTGATCCCATTTTTCCATAACATCTGAAATAACCAATTGCTGAAACACCTCCAACGATGGTGAAGTGATATCAGGATCAAATTGACTTGTCTTTTTTCATTTCCTAGACATTTTCCCAGTAGTCATTTTTTTAGCATTCTCACCAAAAAACATTTTCACATGTATAGCTCCACACAGTTGATAAAAATCAACATTAAATTCAAATGAAGTTATAGTTGTTGTAGGTACAAAATGAAACCCTTTATTTAACACTGATATCAGTGTTTAATTCTAACTGATTTTCTAATTTTTCTTCTGTCTCCCTTTTCCTCTTGTGCGTTGATTTTCCCTGTTCTCGTTGTGAATCTAAAAAAATCTCTTTGTTTCTGAGTTTTTTTCATAACAGATCTTAATTGCATTCGACCTGGTGCATCTGCACCTTCAGAGTCTGACGTGCCACTCTCAGCATAAACATGTCTCATCTTATTTCTCTTTTCATAACGATATCTGGTACTTTATTCAGCCCATGAATAGACATGATTATGTAGGTAGTCCCTACTGTCTCTCTCAAATTTTTTTACATTTTATTTTGTAAAAGTTGAATTTTATGTTTAGCAAGTATAACTGTAAGATCCTGTTGCATCTGCTCATATTGTTCAGTAAGCGGTACTTCTCTTAAATTCCTCATCGATGGTTTTAATCTTCTTACATAATATATCAATATTTTGTTGTAAACATTGCACCGTCAAATACCTAAGTTCCATAGAATAATTATTTCCTGTAGCGTACCACTTTTCTCTATATGAAGCATCCTCCTGCATTAGAATTGGTTGAAGCGGGCTCCTTAGTCCTTGGAATCCTTTCCACTTTGATAAACTCTGTCAAAGTAGAAGCGTGTGAAATTAAACTAATCTCTTTTCTCCTAAGTTGTTCAAGCTTCTTCGGAAGGTTCACAGGTGTTTCTTTTTTCGCTTGTTCCCAGCCTAGTCCAGCCACCTCCGCTTGTCTCAGAATATTAGTTCGTTCATTCTTAGTAAAAGCAAAAGTGTCGGCCCGCCTGTCTGTCAACAGCGCTAATTCTTCAAATGACATATCAATGTTCTTAATAATAAAACTTTAAACATGATCTCTGCAGCCAGCAATTGGCTATAGAAGTTACATGCTACTACCTGACTTTACAGTTTGGAAGTGAGTTCACTGTGTAACTTCCCATCGTGTGCAGCTGCCATGGCCTTTGACCGTTTCTTCTTATGTGCATGTACCTGAAGAGGAAAAGCAGTTACTGCCATCGATATAACTCTATTAATGTTTCTGTGCCCAACGTTCTAGGACTCATGGACCTTTGGGTGTCTGGTTGCTCAGGATCATCCTGTTTCAACCTAGTTAAGGGACCCAAGTACAGAGCTAAAAATGGCATGTCAAGTTTAAATGTTCATAACTAGCGTGAGCGAGGAAATCGAAAAAAGTTGAAATCTCCCAGATTTTCACTAAAATCTTGGTTCCGTGATAAAGAGATTATTTTCCTTAAAATCTTATTAATAATCGCCATCGCGGATTCCAATCGCTCCATTTTCAGAGCTTCCTGCACAGGGGGAGGGGTGAAGAACGTCACCAGTGGGGTGTGTAGAGATCTCATTGGCTGCTGAAATCACATGACCTCGTTTTATCTATGTCACTGCACTTCCTGCTCAGCCCCATTTGCTTCCACACAGCGAACAGAACGGATAGCTGTCTCTCTGCTCACCTTTTTTTTCAAAGCTAGTAGAGACTATTTCCCAGTGTTTTCACTACTGAAAACGGTCCTTAATAGATTAGTTAGCTTAGGGTACAGCAAGATTAGAGAATTCTAGTTAGTATTAGTTAGAGATTTGGAAACAGCTCCAGTGCTCTGAACAGCATAGCTGCGGGTGTTATGGGGGTGTGGGTGCCTGGTTCGGGGATGCAGATCCTGCATCAGACATATTTCTCCTCTCAAGCCACTGTGAAATAGCACCAAATTTTATTTCTGCGTTGCCAGCTGCCAGCACAGTCTGAGTTACGGGTGTCCCTTTGTTGTGGGGTGCACGTCTGCATTTATTACTCATATTTCTCCTCTCAAACCATGGTGAAATAGCACCCAATTTTATTTCTGCATTGCTAGCAGCCACCACAGTTTGAGTTATGGGTGTCCCTTTGTTTTGGGGTGCATGTCTGCATTTATATTACTCATATTTCTCCTCTCAAACCACAGTGAAATAGCATCCAATTTTATTTCTGCGTTGCTAGCGGCCACTACAGTCTGAGTTACGGGTGTCTCTTTGTTGTGGGGTGCACATCAGCATTTATATGACTCATATTTCTCGTCTTAAACCACAGTGAAACAGCACCCAATTTTATTTCTGCATTGCTAGCGGCCACCACAGTCTGAGTTACGGGTGTCCCTTTGTTGTGGGGTGCACGTCTGCATTTATTTTACTCACATTTCTCCTCTTAAACCACTTGTAAAATAGCACCCTTTTTTTTTCTGCGTTGCCTGCCACTAGTGTCATAGGAGGGGGTGGGGGCCCTTTGTTGTGGGGTGAACATCTGCATCATACACAGGTACATTCATCTCTCATAAGAAATCACTGTTCTATAGAGTTTAATCTATTTGTACACCTGGTTGTCAGTGTTTGGAAAAGACCACATTTACTCCATATTTACTCTATTTCTATCCGTGATTGTCAGTTGTCTGAAAAGACTGCAATTCTTAGATAATTTGTAGAAAAGTATTATATTTGTGCTCCTGTTGTGGGAAAATACCACATGTATTCCATATTCTGTAGCAAAAATGTTTATTTCTATCCGTGATTGTCAGTTGTCCGAAAAGACCGCAGTTCTTAGATAATTTGTAGAACAATTTGATTTTTTTACTCCTGGTTGTCATTTGTTGGAAAAGACCACATTTATTCCATATTACATATAAAAAAATTCTATTTCTACAACTGGGTGTCAGTTGTCAGAAAACACCTCAGCTCTTAGAAAGTCTGTAGGAAAAATTCAATTGCTAGTCCTACTTTGCGGTTGTAAATCTCAGTGACTGAAGGAAGCACACTGACCGCATTTCACAGATATTCAATAGAAACAATTCTGTTTCTAATCCCAGTTGGCAGTTGGAAATTAGAGGGATTTCAGAACACCTGTGATTTGCTGTCTTTGCAGTACAGTTTTTCAATAAGAGACTGTGAAAAAAATCTTCTAGACCTTTTTAATATTTATCTTTCTGAACATGGAGCGAACTACAGATGGTAAGCGAGCAAAGAGGGGGTAGGATGTGGAGTTAGAAGTACGAGAGAAGACACTTCTTCCATTGCTGCAGTTAACACGCAAGCGAACACATCGTCAGTTGCAGTACCATCAGGCCTGTCATCGCTGGGTCGGTTACCTGTGAATCTCAGTAATGAAGAGCGTTGCCAATCTGTTCTTCAGTGGTTAACGCAACCTGCATCCAGCGGTTTTACCTCCTTGTCCTCCCAGTCACGGGCAAAAATGTCGTCATCATCATCGTCAGCATCCGTCCAACCTGAAGCACAGGCATCCCAATTGTCAACCCATGTACAGACCACTTTGGATAATCCATGTTCTGAAGAGCTCTTTGATGACACAATGCGGTTGGGGTCAGAAAGCATTTCAAAAGATCAAGAGGCCAAAGAGGATGATTTTGTCTGCTCTGACGCCCAATCACTGATGTAGTCAGAGGAGAAGGAAGGTGGTCAGTCGGCACAAATCCCGACTGGTCGGCAACGCCTTGCAGTGCCTGTGGCTTCTAGCCCTCAGGATGTAGACTGTCAGGACGAGGAAGTCACCTGTGATGATGATGTTGTTGATAATGACATTGCGGATCCAACGTGGTCTTTTCAGCAGAATTTGCTTGCGAGCGCCTCATCAGTGGACGAGGAGGAAGATGATGGGGTAGTGTTGGTATGGGTGCAGCCTCAGAAAGGGAGAGGGCGGTCGCACAAGTCCGCTGAGATAAGTCCGCCAGCCATGATCAGTGGTGGCAGCGGAAACACCGCTACTAGCTTATCTCTATCGAAAAGGTCCAGGACCTGTGAAGCCTGTGCCTTTTTCGATCAAACCTCAGATTTGCCAACCGACGTCATATGCCGAATTTGCCATCAACGCTTCAGTAGAGGGAGAATCTAAAGTGTTTAACCACCACGAACATGAATAGTCACATACAGCGAAAGAATAAATTGAAATGGAGGAATCACTTGGCAAAAAAAGGCCACACAGGTCCAACCACTGTCACACCCTTTGTCTCCTCCTCCTCCTCCGCCACTTCCAAGACTAAGCATTCCTCTGCTGCCCATGTCCCTCAGCGACATGAGCAAGGATCAGCCCGAGTGCCACACGCCGTCGCCTGAGTACCACCAGCACCACCAGAGACACAGCCTAGCCCTTCTCCTTCCACCACTTTGACCTGCACGCCGTCACTTTGACCAGCCACGTGTCAGCTAAAATCTCCTGCGCGTTGGCTGTATCTGTGTCCAGCAAAGTCCATCTGACCACCGTTATATGGAATAGTAAGCTCGGTCAAGGCCGCTACATCTCTGTGACAGCTCGCTGGGTGAGTTGGGTGGATATCTCAGGCTTGGCGCACACTTTTCAAAACCGCAAGGATGGCGCAGGTTTCTGTCCTCCAAGGTCCACCAGTAGCATCACGTGCCAAGAGAAACCAGGCCGTGTTGAAATTAATGTGTCTTGGAGACCGTCAACACACAGGTCAAGAGCTGTGGACGGCTCTGCGCAACGAGACAGAGCAGTGGCTTGGTGACAAGAACCTGGTGCCAGGCAAAGTTGTGTGCGACAACGGGCGAAATCTCCTTGCCACCCTTATGATCGGTAGGCTGGAGCACATCCCTTGCCTGGCACACGTCATGAACCGCGTCGTCCAGAAATTTCTAAAGTGCTACCAGGGTCTTGACTGCCTGCTGAGGAAGGCTCGAGATCTGAGCTCACACTTCCGGCGTTCGCAACCTGCTTCGTCCCGGCTGGCTGCGAAACAGCGTCATCTTGGCCTCCCCGTCAACCGCCTCATTGTTGACGTGGCAACACGCTGGAATTCCACTCTCCAAATGCTCCAGAGATTGTGGCAGCAGCGTAATGCCATTATGCAGTATGAGGTGGCACATGGCCTGACAATCAGCAGTGCGTACCTCGGGGTGTTGAGCCATTGAGAGTGGCGGCAGGTGAAAGACCTCTGCACCATCCTTGTGAGTTTTGAAGAAGCCACCAAAATGGTCAGTGAGGATGATGCCCTTGTCAGCATTGTGGTGATATTAGTTCTGGAACAAGTGTTGGACACTCTGAAACAGCAGGTCCCACCAGTGATGTCATAGAAGGCAGACACAGATGTGGACACAGAGCCTTTCTCTCCATCGGATCAAGAAGGCCCGACAGTTTCCCAACTTTATAGGTCTTCGTTAGGCGGTGGTTGGGGGTCCAGGGCTGGTGCAGGACAGCACCTCAGCTTTCCGGGTACATCATCTGAGGCAAGTCAGGGCCGTATTGAAGCTGAGGAGGAAGCGGAGGAGTAGGATGAGGCATGGCTGGACACCGACGGTACCGATGTCCCTGCCTTGGAAAGAGGTTGGCACGGATGCTCCATTTCCTTCAACATGATCCACGCATTAAGGCCATCAAAATGAACACCAGTTACTGGGTGGCCACCCTCCTTGATCCCCATTACAAAGCAGAAGTCTGCACTTTCCTTCCACCCACCCAAATTGACAGTAAAATGTAGGAATTTGAGACCTTGCTCATTGATCAACTGGAGACAGCTGTTGCGTCTGCTTCAAGTTCTAATGTCACAGTGGAACAACATCAGCAAGTTGACAGCAGTAGGGTGGCAAGTAGCCGTATCAGCAGCAGGCATTGTGGCAGAAGCCTAATGGGTGACCTCTGGCAATCCTTATTTAACACCTCACCAACGCCTGTAATGCATGGCACAAATCAGACACACAGAGACCGCCTTAAGATCATGGTCCACGACTATCTGCGTCTCAACACCGATGTTTTTGGACATGTTCCGGAGCCAATCGACTTCTGGGTATCCAAAATGGATGAATGGCCCAAGCTTGCTAACCACGCCGTAGAGGTGTTATCCTGCCCTGCAGCCAGAGTCATCTCTTAACGGACCTTCAGCACAGCTGGAGGAGTGATAACAGACAAATGTATCCAGCTTTCCACAGAGAATGTGGATCGTTTGACTTTTATCAAGATGAATCAGGCGTGGATCTCTGATGATGTTGCCCCAATTGCCGAGGTCACCGATTAGTAGCCGGTCTACTTCACATTCCTCTTCCCGAAGAAATGGTCCTCTTGAAAAATTTTTTTTGAAATGCTCATTTCTTAATGCAGATTGTATTCAGAGTGTCCAAAAGGTCATTTGGCTGGTTTGATGGTTAGGAGACTGTAAACGTGTACCAAGTGTACACGTTTTCTTGAAAAATCCTTGTTTCAATTATTCATTTCTTCATTAAAATTTTAAGCACTGTCAATGGCTTTGGAGTCATGGTGCTGTAAAAAACAGCTATAATCCGGATGCCATTGTAAAAAATGTTGTTTCTAACAGCCATTTCTTCTTTACAATTTTTACAAGTGTCCGAGAGGTCATTTTTCAAATTTTTCAGGGTCCGTGTGCAGTAAGCAAACAGCTATAATCCAGATCCTTTTGTAAAAAATTTTGTTTCTAACAGCCATTTCTTCTTCACCATTTTTCAAAGTGTCCGAGACGTCATTTGTCAAATTTTTGGGGTCCGTGTGCTGTAAACAAACAGCTATAATCCAGGTCCTATTGTTAAAAAATGTGGTTTCTAACAGGCATTTCTTCTGCACAATGTTTACAAGTGTCCGAAAAGTCATATTTTTCCAGCTTTTGGGGTCAAGCAGCTGGAAAAGACTATGATATTCAAGGTTCTATTAAAATAAATCATGTTTCAAATGCTCATTTCTTCCTGCTAATTTTACTCTCTGTGTCCGTAAGGGCATTTCTGCTGGTTTTGGGGTCAGGCTAATGTGAATGGGGTGCCAGGGGTGCAAATAGGGCAGTACCACAGTCAGTGACCCTCGGCCTTTGTCAACATACATGCGCATTTACAGGAAGGGCGACATTATGCACATTAAGGGTATGGGCAACATAGAAAACGGCATGCCACCTAAATGCGATCATGGCAATACTGCTAGGATTTACAATGTGAAACAGCATGCTGTTGGTATAATTGTGAACAAGCAGACATGGTAAAACCCTTGGGCAAGAACCAATGTTCGTGTGGAGCACATTCGTCACCCCAAGAACAGAGATAATTTCCTCCAGCACGTTCAGTAGAACGAGAAAACGAAAGCCAGGAAAAGGGCACCTGGGTGGAACTGGAGCGTCAACCACCAGCGTTTCCAAGTGAAGCTCACTTCGTCCACAGTCATACGGAGGGGCAAGCGCTATCGTATAGGCAGAAATTCTCAAGCAACACCAATATATAAAAAAAACTACCAAAAATACAAAAACACATATATATAAAACTTTTTATTAATTTACAAATGTATAATAAAAACACAAAAATACAAAGACCAAATACATATAGCTAAAAATGGTGGGCCAAAAAAGATACAACCCCAACAAGGGGGGGAGCTAAGGTGCATAATCAATCAAATAAATAACATAGAATAAAACCCAATTGCATATAAATATAAAATAATTTTCAATGATATGTAAACCATATAATCCCCAAGTGAGCGCAACCCACCAGGGGAGGCACAACGCCCCCCACCCCTGGCTTAGTTTCTCAAGCGCAAACCCCACGTCTTGCGGGGCTTTGGGGAAAGGGCCCGAGGTCTTAGCCCACATTAGATCGCCTCTTTTTTCCTGCTGTCAGCTTTTGCTGCGTCATCTGTCCCCCCCCGTCAATCCCTTTCTTTTTTTTATACAAATTTTTTGGGGTGGCATGGGGGCATTTTGTTGGTTTTTAGGGCATGTTTTTTTTAAAGCAGGAGTATAAATGCCATCAAAAACCTGTTTGAAATATCATTTCTTGGGGAGATTTTTATTCTGAGGTCGTAAGGAAATTTTTTTTGCGGGTTTGGTGGTCAGGTCACGCAAAAAGAACCAATGAAAAGGGTCGTTTTTAAAAAAAAATTTTATTTCACATACTGATTTCAGATTTCACATCCCTCAAGGAAATCAAATTGAACCGGATTACGGTGTCCCCCCCTCCTTGTTCCATGTCCAAATAAAAGTCGTTTTTTCATTCAACCCATTCATTAGGCAGTAAAAAATGCGGGAAAATTTGAGCCGGGCCCCTTGTTGCCCAAATTGAAGCATCTGTTGCGTCTTTCCCTTCTAAAGCCCGGGGTGGAATCTTTTTTCTAAAATAGTAATTCTTATTGCAAATTTTTATTCTGTGGGCCCCAAAAGGGAAATTTTTCGGGTTTTTTGGGGTCGGGCTATTTAAAATTTGATGCCAGGGTTGCCAATATGGCAGTTTCCGTCGGGGCCCTAATCAAAAAAGGGGCCCAGTGATATGTTTTTAAAAATAGGAAAATATTTGAGTGGGCGCCCCCCTTTGATTTACTGCAGTGGCCCTGAAACTGTTAATAGAGATGATGGCCCCTGGCTCTCACCCCACCCCCTATAACTAGGGGCCCCCCACTGAACCCCCCCGCGTTCCACAGGGATGTTTTTGCTGCCACTGAATATATGACAAGTTGCTGGTCCTGGTGCAAAAAGTGATTGAGAAACAACGCAAAAAAAAAAAAAATAAATTTAAATGATAGGCAATAAGGGAAAAAAAATCACCCCCAAAAAAACAAAACAACCTATCCAAAGCAAAAAAAAGCAAAATGTATTGAAAAGTATTTAATAAAAAAAAAACCACACATTCACAGACCATACACGCTTAAAGGGGACATGCTATTGGGGCACAAAAAATATCAAACCCCGGAGACCCATACTATTTAGTAATAGGGGGCACATAAGAATCCTTAAAATGCTTAAAGAGGTCCCAGAATAATAAAGCATACGACCCGGGGATACACTAAACATCCCCAACGTACATTTCCTCCAACACCTGGCTTATTCAGGGGGTTATGAGAACCAACCCAAAGCTTCCTTATAAACCCCAATTGACCAATACAAATATAGCAAGTGTTTTGACTCCATTACCTCACAACCAGGAGAACCAATCCACATCACCTCCAAATGTTCCCGGTGTGTCACATGCTCGGTGCAACGCCTGCACCAAGCGCGGAACACCGAGAGTCATCAACAGGGGCGTGGATATCTACGACCGCGTCGAGACACGTCATACCCCCGGGGCTGCGCAAACAAAAAAAAATAAAAAATGTCGGCGCCCATAAATAGAGACACTGAAGAACATGCAACTGCATATTCAATCAACCACATATATAGAGGGAACGGATTCAAAGCACAGTAAACTAACTATAAAGCTGCTACATAATACAATATAAAGGTAAATGGTGACTAAATGAGGTGCAAAAAAATGCATTAAATACCTATATACTAAAAGTGATATCAGTAAAAAGGTGAATAATATCACAATGATAACAAAGTGCAAAAATTATATATATTTATATAATATAGTTATACATAAACTAAAATGCAGTTGTGCAAAAAAAAATACTATTTCCAAAAACAATATGAATATACAGTCATATGAAAAAGTTTGGGCACCCCTATTAATCTTAATCATTTTTAGTTCTAAATATTTGGGTGCTTGCAACAGCCATTTCAATTTGATATATCTAATAACTGATGGACACAGTAATATTTCCGGATTGAAATGAGGTTTATTGTTCTAAACCACAAAATGTGCAATATTAGTTATTAGATATATCAAATTTAAATGGCTGTTGCAAATACCCAAATATTTAGAACTAAAAATTATTTAGATTAATAGGGGTGCCCAAACTTTTTCATATGACTGTATATATATATATATATATATATATATATAATATATAAATATATATACATATATATATATATATATATATATATATTTGTGAAAAATAATAAATAAAACATAAAAAGGTGAAAAATGCAATACAAATTATATACAAAAAATAAAAATTTAAGCAAATATATACAAAATTGTACAAAAAAAAACCCAAGCTTACGTAGAAAGCAAACCACAATATAAACAAATAATCAATAGTAAATAATAAAAAATAATAATAATAATTATAATAATAAATAATAATAATAATAATAATAATAATAATAATAATAATAATATAATAATAATAATGAATAACAATCTTCATGGCCAAAAAAAAACATTTATAAAGGTCTTTCATTCAAAAAATATATAAATCTCCATCTTCAACTATAGCTTCATCAGTAGATTTTCATCTTGTATCCTCAAAAGTCCAAGAGATGAACAAATAGAATCACAATATAAATCTCAGAAAAGGAAGAAAAACATTGAGTTAGGATCATACACAATGTCAAAAAATAAAAATTATATATGTGTATACATACTGTATATACATACATACATACATATATATCATTACATACACATACATGAACATATAAGTATATCTACACACACATACATAACATAAATTAAAAGATATAAAAATAAGAAAAGGACAGAAAATAATAATAATAATAATAATAATAATAATAATAACAAAAACAAAAAGGTCCAGCTTCAATCCAAGTGGGTAGAAAAGTAAAAAATAGCTTTTATTCCAGATGCATTATAAAAACATGAATCATATAACGATGTTATAGCGTGCCACAGCTAACGCGTTTCGGAAAAATGTTCCTTAATCATAGCCTGTCTAACATAATACTAGATCACCATTAAATAGGAAAGTATCCGGTCACATGAGCAGGAAGAAGAATTTTTAACCCCTACACACCCTGCATAAAATTTCAATTAATTAAAACAAAAAGACAAAACACACAATAACATCAATAATGAAAATATACATCGTGTCTCTTATTCATACCCGCAGGATAACGTGAGCCTAGTTTGTAGATCCACCACGTTTCTCTGTTTAATAATTTTTTGCGATGATCGCCACCTCTAATGGGTTTGAACCCCCTTTCTATTCCACAGAAACCAAAACTAGAAGAATCACCATCATGTTTTTCTATAAAATCTCTCTATACTGTGGACTGTAAGGAGTTGTATTTTCAACTCCTTACAGTCCACAGTATAGAGAGATTATATCAATCATCAAGAGAAATTTGCCTATACTTACTACGCAAAATAACATTAAAAAACTCTTGGATAATGACGGCATTAAATTTGTGTCAAGAAAAGGCAGGACTCTTGGATCCTTGTTGTCCCCCAGTTTATACTTGTCAGATAGTCCCCCCCAATACTCCTTGTTGGTTATCACAGAAGGGGTCTTACAAGTGTGGCCATTCATGTTGCATGTCGTGCAATTATATGCAGGTCACCAAAACTTTTTCTTCCACAGTAAATAATGCTACACATAACATCACATCATACATTAACTGCAATACTAAATTTGTAGTTTATTTAATTACCTGCACCTCTTGCAATTCTATTTAAAATGAACAAATAGTTGGGGTTTTCCAAAAATCCCCCCCCCCCCGGAGGTGGATGCCCAAGGGACAAAATTTTTAAAAAAAGAGGGTTCCGGTTTTCCAAAAAAGGGCCCCCCAAAAGGGGGGAAATGCTTTTCGGCGGGGTCTACCAGCCCCGTTACCCTAAAAAACCTTTTTTTTTTCTTTTGGGTTTTTTTTTGCGGAATTAAGTTTTAATGGGGCGTGGGGAAAAATTCCCCCCGGCCCAGGGCCGTACCCCCGGGCAAAGAAAAGGGCAGGCAGTTAGGTTTTTCGAAACGGGCGTGGGCACCCAGAAGATTCTTTTTTTTGTCAAAAAAGACCCCCGGAGAAGGGTTTTTTTTGGTTTTTACAGGTTTTGGGTTAGGCGGGCCAAATGGGGGGGAACGCTTTCAAAAAATTTTTGGAAAGAAAATTTAAAAAAAAATTTTCCCAGAAAGGGGCAAAACGGCCCTTTTGAATAGGGTACCCCCCCGGGCATAAATTTACGCCCCCGGGCCCCTTTTTTTAATAACCCCTTTTTTCCAAAAAAACAACCCCCCTTTTTAAAAAGGGATCACAAAAAAACGGGCGGGGGAAGAAAAAAACTGCCAGAGAACCCCAAACATGCCGGGATGTTTTTTTAAAAAGGCGGGGCATCCCCCAAAACCCGACCGGGGGCATTATTTCCAAAAAAATAACTCCAGCGTTTACAATTAATGGAGTAGTAATTTGATATTAGCTCTCCTTTTGATTAAAAAAATATTTGTATTCTCCACATTTCGGCAAGCCACACATTCCCAAAGATGACAACCCCATCTGGGCCCTTTTTGATTCAAAACTGTTTCGGGTTGAACACCTTAAAAGGCTGCGTACAAGTATTATTTTTATTCACGTTTATGGCTTCTTATAGGCCCTATTACTAAAAAGCATGGGGTTTCCCCGGGTTGATATTTTTGTGTTCCCATAAAATTTTTTTTTATGTGACTCCTACTAATTGTCTTGACTAAATGTGCCTATACAGTTTTTTTTGTAAGTTAACCCCCGCTTCACCTCACCTTTTTTTGGTGTAAAAAGAACCTGGTGTTCCTCCCCCATACATTTTAATGAAAATTGGAGTTTAATTGCAATCAAGGATTGAAAATAGGCAAGAGTTTCCCAAAAAATCTAAATTATCAAGCAGTTTTTGGCCGAACACTCATCCTACTTTTAACTTATGAAACTTTTTGTTATTTAAAGAAAACCTTCACATAGATTATCCCCCCCCTTGCGAGGACACACAAAGTGTCAACCTACTGTTCCCACACTGTGTCCCTTATTCTGTAAGATGCGTGGTTTTTTTCGGGTATTTAATGCTCAAAATCTGCATTTTTTCCCAGAAAAGAGCATTCAAAGAGTCATTTTTTTCATCTCCCCCATCTAAGCACCCCACCCCCCTCAACATAAACCTATTACTTTAAATAGGTAAAAATGTGAATAACTGTCAGTGGGTGGGGGCTAGCCTTTTGGGTGGGCGGGCTAACACCTGTTCATGAAAAAGATTTGAGCAAAAAATGCCTAAACTACAGCATATAAGAATAAGGGACACAGCGTGGAAACAGCGGGTCTGACACTTGTGTACCCCATAAGGGGGGATAATCTTGTGACATTCTCTTTAATGCTTTATAAAGTCAATATTCTTTTATAAAGGCGTCGTGTTCCAAAATCCTACGAGGTTCATTGAAATATATGAAAATGATTAGTTACGGTTCCGGGACGCGGAAGTGGACCCATGCCACCGCAAGCAGGGTGTAAGCCACGCCGGGGAACAATTTAAAGTAGTCCCGGTTTTCACCGGGCCCCGCCAAAAAGCGGATGGACTTGCGCGGGGGGATTCTACCAGGTCGTTACCCTGACGTGACTTGCTTGCGGGGCAGCCGAAGTATACGGGGTGCAAAATCGTCAGGCAGGCTCGTAGTCGGGGTCAGGCGGGAGGTTCAGGGCGGGCACTTGGTTCGGGTCAACGGGCGGGGGTCAGGGCAGGCGGCAGAGATACGGTCAATAGAGGGAAGCAAGGTACGGGTACAGGGTAATCAGGACAACAATAGGAACGCTTTCAAAATAGCGGGCACTAAAGACCCCGCAGGGAGGCGGAAGCGCCCAGGGGGAAATAGAGGCATGCCCCGGCATTACCCAATTACCGCGCACTCCCCCTTTATATCTACAGAGCCGGCGCGGGCCCCTTTAAAGATCCAGGGACGCGCCGCCGGACAGCGGAGACTGCGAGAAAGGGACAGGCCGGTAAGTGGTGAACCCGGGGGGGAGTGCGCCCGCCACCCGACACGGGGCATTATTTCCAAAAAAAAACCCAGCTGTTTTACAATTAAGGGAGTAGAAATTTGATATTACATCTCCTTTTTGATTAGAAAAAATATTTGTATTTCCACTTTGGGCAACCACACATTTGCCACAAGATGAGCAACCCCATGGGCCCCTTTTGATCCAAAACGTTTCTGGTTGAACACCTTTATAATGGCTGCGTACAAGAAATATTTTATATTCACTTTAGGGCTTCTTATGGGCCCCTATTACTAAATAGCATGTGGTTTCCTGGTTTGATATTTTGTTTTCCCATGTGAATTTTTTTATGTGACTCTCGTACCTAATTTCTTGCAAAGATGTAGCAGTATACAGTTTACTTTTTGAGTTTAATTGCAGCTTCACCTCACCTGTTTTGGGTGTAAAAATGCCCGGGGGTTTTCCTCTCCCATAACTTTAAGGGGAATCGGAGTTTTTTGCTCAAGGTTGAAAAAGGCAAGAGATCC
>JAODAL010016717.1:0-79833 GCA_025379985.1 Phyllomedusa bahiana | reverse complement strand
CCCCCCCCCACCCCCTTTCCCCCTTGACCCAGGCCCATGGACTCCTATTTCAGGGATGCTGCCCGCATCCGAGCACCAATTGTGAGGGGTCAGCACAAAGGCAAGCACAGGCGCAAGGGTTTTAGTCCCAAAATAAAGATATGTTTATTTGATATCCAGTGGTTCAACACAAATTTAGCTTGGCTTCAGCATAAACAAAACGGTTAAACAGAAAGTCCTTGCTTCAGGTAAATAGCATGCAGCATAATATGCTCCCCAATGGCAATGGCATACCTTCAGGTCCACACAGCCTCACAGCTCAGGCAGTACACAGTTCCTGGTTTCAGGTCCAGAAACACACCCCCTGACCTCCTACACCAGCTGCCTTTTATATGGCTGGTAAGACCTGGGCTGGAGTATTGGAGCGGCCGTCCCACCCAGACTCTTGGCCGCTCCATAAAGAAACCCGCCCCTGGAAACCCAACACAGAAACACTGCTCAGCAGCAATAACTGTTGCTGGCATATACTAAAATGTTTTTTTTTATATCCGAGGCCAGCCACCTCGGTGATAAATACCTCCCGTCTACGACGGACCCTCTGATATACTATATACTAAAGGGTCACAAGGAGCCTAAGGTAATATCTAAGCAACAAAATGCATTTCCTGCATTAATCCTGTTAATATTCATTGGCATCTTTAGGAGGACACTGAACAACAATGGTGTGCTGGCAAGATTCGGAGAAAGTTGCTACTCTCCAAAAATAACATTGCTGTCCACCTGCAGTTTGCTAAGGATTACGAGAACAAGCCAGAAGGCTATTGGAACAATGTTTTATGAAAGAATGAGACCAAAATAGGGCTTTTTGGTTTAAATGAGAAAAGTTATGTTTGGAGAATGGAATCACTGCATTCCAGCATAAAAACCTCTAACCATCCATCAAATACGAAGGTGGTGGTTTCATGAACTGGATCATTTTGCTGCATCTGGACCGGAACGGCTTGCCATCATTAACCCTTCCTGACAAAGCCTTTTTAGTCACACTTGTTTTTCCCTCCTCGCCTTAGCAGAGCCATAACTTTTTTATTTTGAGGTTTTTTATTTGGCGGGACAAGATGCACTTTCTAATGGTGTCATTCATTGTACCATAGAATATACTGGGAAACTGCAAAAAAGTTCTAAGAGGGGCAAAATGTGAGAAAAACATACATGATACAAATTTGTGAGGGTTTTGTTTTTACGGCGTTTAATCTTCGGTACAAATGATGTGTTACTTGTATTCTACAGGTTGATCAGAATCTGGCAATATCGAACATGTAGGGTTTTCCTAATGTTTTGGTACCTTAAAAAAAATCTATTTTTCAAATTTTTGTCACAGCGCCATTTCCTGCACCCAATAAATTTTGTGGACTTTTTGTGGACATGAGTGAGGGGGCATTTTTTTGCAGACTGAAGTATACAATAAAAATTCAGGGCCTTATGTATGAAAATTCTCTAGCAGTAAGGCTGTCTGTTGCCAATACTGTAATCAGAGCTCAGTTTTTATTTTTCCAGAGCACTACATGAAATGAAAGCTGAGCTCTGATTGGTTTCTATGGGCAACAAAGACAGTCTTACTGTTAGACAGATTTCATACATAAGGCCCTCAGTGTTCTCAGTAGCACAGTGCACAAGTACAATGGGTATAGAAAGTATTCAGACCCCTTTACATTTTTCACTGTTTCTTTCATTGCAGGCATTTGGTAAGATCCAAAAAGTTAATGTTTTGGCTCATTAATGTACATTAATTAATGCTCATTATCTTGAAAGAAAAAAAAAAACAGAAATGTAAATATTTTTGCAAATGTATTAAACAAGAAAAACTAAAACATCACATGGTCATAATTATTCAGACCCTTTGCTGTGACACTCACATGCTGTCCATTTCGTTTTGATCCTCCTTGAGATGGTTCTACTCCTTAATTGAAGTCCAGCTGTGTTTATTAAACTGATTGGACTTGAATAGGAAAGGCACACACCTGTCTATATAAGACCTCACAGCTCACCATGCATGTCAGAGCACATGAGAATCATGAGGTCTAAGGAACTGACCAAGGAGGTCAGAGACAGAATTGTGGCAAGGTACAGATCCGGCCAAGGTTACAAAAGAATTTGTGAAGCACTCAAGGTTCCTAAGAGCACAGTGGCCTCCATAATCCTTAAATGGAAGAAGTTTGGGACGACCACAACTCTTCCATGACCTGGTCATCCAGCCAAACTAAGCAATCGTGGGAGAAGAGCCTTGGTGAGAGAAATAGAGAAGAACCCAAAGATCACTGTGGCTGAGCTCCAGAGATGCAGTAGGGAGATGGGAGAAAGTTCCACAAAGTCAACTATCACTACAGCCCTCCACCAGTTTGGGCTTTATGGCAGAGTGGGCCGACGGAAGCCTCTCCTCAGTGCAAGACATATGAAAGCCCACATACAGTTTGCAAAAAAAACACATGAAGGACTCCCAGACTAAGAGAAATAAGATTCTCTGGCCTAATGAGACAAAGATTGAACTTTTGGGATTAATTCTAAGCGGTATATCTGGAGCAAACAAGGCACTGCTCATCATCTGTCTAATACAATCCCAACAGTGAAACATGATGGTGGCAACATCATGTTATGGGGGTGTTTTTCAGATGCAGGGACTGGACAACTGGTTGCAATTGAAGGAAAGAATGTGGCCAAGTAAAGAGATATCCTGGATAAAAACCTCTTCCAGAGTGCTCTGGTCCTCAGACTAGGCTGAAGATTCTTCTTCCAACAAGACAATGACCCTAAGCACACAGCTAAAATAACAAAGCAGTGGCTTCAGAACAACTCTGTGCCCATTATTGACTGGCCCACCCAGAGCCCTGACCTAAACCCAATTGAGCATCTCTGGAGAGACTTGAAAATGGCTGTCCACCAACATTCACCATCCAACCTGAGGGAACTGCAGAGGATCTGCAAGGAAGAATGGCAGAAGATCCACAAATCCAGATGGGAAAAACTTGGGGCATCATTCCCAAGAAGACTCATGGCTGTACTAGCTCAAAAGGGTGCTTCTACTCAATACTGAGCAAAGGGTCTGAATACTTAAAACCATGTGATATTTCAGTTTTTCTTGTTTAAAAAATTTGCAAAAATATCTACATTTCTGTTTATTTTCTTTGAAGATGGGGTGCAGAGTGTACATTAATGAGCAAAAAAATTAATTTTGTGCATCTTACCAAATGGAAGCAATAAAAGAAAGAGTGAAAAATTTAAAGGGGTCTGAATACTTTCTGTACCCACTGTACATCAGTGTTATAGAGGGGAACAATCAGGACAGTACTGGAAGCACTCTTGTCAGGGACTCTTATCAAGAAGGGGTGCACTGATATGGTGCGGGATAGTAACTGGCAAGAATGCTACCACTCTTGTCCATGTTCTTAGTAGCAAGAAGGTGTTCCAAGCAGTGTTAAAAAAAAAGGCATCCAGGCCGTGCATCTTCCCAGCACAAGTGCATTACAAGGCAAGAAACCAACACAGATATTTAAGTTATAGGCAAAAATGAGTTGTATCTGACACTGAGAGAAATCAATTGTAAGGCTGTTATAAAATTACCAAAAGCAGATAGCTGTATAACTAATAATGGTAATATAATAATGTGTAAAGGAAGATAGATAGATAGATAGATAGATAGATAGATAGATAGATAGATAGATAGATAGATAGGTAGATAGATAGATGGATATGAGATTAATAGATAGAGAAATAACAAATACAAAATTGTAGCGCTCCAAACAATTTTTTATTTTTTTTGCACTTGGGGATCTGCAATCAAGGTCCTTTTATTGCTTGCATCCAGGATCTGTTTTTGAGAAGTTCTGCTCTTTTTTTATCTTTTTTTTTAGATAGATATTAGTGAAGAGCGATTGTGTTGACAATCGTCATCTGTTAGATAACAGATTTTGGAAATTATCATGCCGATAGCCCATAGTCGATAATCAATAAGCGCCGATGACCATTAAAGTCTATGGGAGAGCAACAACACCTTCATTCTTACACTCAAACAGGGGAGGAAAAGCTGGAATTAACATCAATAACAGTAACCTGGATATTTGCTACCTCTTAGGCAAGACAATTAGGCTATAAAAGTCACAGAAAACAATTCATAGGCTAAAATAATGCATCACATTCAATGTAGCCACAGCAGGAACAGCGGTACCAGCAACTACAGGGCCCCTTTCACAAAAACAAGACACCGATATTAGAAATGGCACATGGGAACTGCCAGGAGACCCCTAGCACTTTTTGCACCATGGACCAATAACTTGTAATATATATGGTTCCGGTGGCAGCAAGAACGTCCCAACGGGGAACGCGGAGGTTCAGCTGGC
Organism: Phyllomedusa bahiana; assembly: GCA_025379985.1. Lineage (NCBI taxonomy): Eukaryota > Metazoa > Chordata > Amphibia > Anura > Hylidae > Phyllomedusa > Phyllomedusa bahiana. The sequence continues at coordinate 75,463 of JAODAL010016717.1, read as the reverse complement.
AGGGACTCAGATACAGCGGGTGCGGTGACAGACAGGGCCAAATGCAGCTAAATCAAATGGGGTGCCCACCCATTACTACTTCCTATTTTTAACATGTCACCAGGCACCTTTTTCATTCCGGCCCCTGGCAGGAATAGTGCCCAATTGCTACCCCTGGCATCCATTTTAAAGTAGCCTCACCCCAAAACCACCATGTCCTTATGGACACTCAGAATACATTCCCAATAAGATTAACTATTATAAAAAATATATATTTTTCCATTCTTGCTTCTGTTGCTGCTGCTGCTACTGCTACTTGCCATTCTACTGCTGGCACGTTGTTGACGTTGTACCACCGTGACATTATAACGTGAAGCTGACGCAACAGATGTCCCCAGTGGAGGCCCAGTGAGGCCTGTGTCAAATTCCTGCAATCTATTGTCTAGTGGGTTGAAGGAAATTGCTGACTTTTTATTTGGAACGTGAATCAAGGAGGGTGGACACTCAGTAACCACTCTTCATTTTGATGGCCTTAAAGCACGGCAAATTAGCTTTTTGTCAATATGACCTTTACTATTGGTTTCTTTTACAGCGGCATGCCCCAAAACCAGCAAAGATGCCCTTGATAGAACCTCAGATTAAAAAGTGCCAGAAGAAAGTAGTCTTTGAACCACCATTTTAGTTGAACTGGACATTGACTATACCTGTCCTGGGCTACAGCATGAGCCCCAAACATGCATGAGCCACAGATTAAAAAGTGCCAGAAGAAAGTAGTCTTTGAACCACCATTTTAGTTGAACTGGACATTGACTCTCCCTGTCCTGAGCCGTAGCATGACTCCAAAACGCGCACAGGTGCCCTTATGGACCATCAGCAGAAAAATTTGCATTAACAAATAAACTCTTTTAAAAAAACAAGTTTTCCTAAGCTGCTGCTGCTACAGCTACTTGCCATTCTGCTGCTGGCACGTTGGTGACGTTGTTCCACTGTGACATTAGAACGTGAAGCAAACGAAACAGATGTCCCCAGTAGGTTAACAAGGCCTGTCTGAAAATCCTGCATTATAATGTCAAGTGGGTTGAAGGAAATTACTTATCAAGGAGGGTGAGGCTGTGAACCTGAATCGCGAAGGTTCAGGTGGCAGGGACAGACATAGAGTGGGTGCGGTGAGAGCCAGGGCTGGCGTCTGTCATCTCTTAACAGTGGGTTCAGCTATCAGGGCCGGACTCACGGTGGGTGCGGTGAGAGCCAGGGCTGGCATCCATCACCTATTAACATGGCAAAAATTCCCCTATGACGCAGCAACGAAAACAGTCGGGCCGAAGCAGAGTGCGGAAGCGGAAATGTGCGCTAAGACCTCCAGCCTTCCTCAGTACCCAGTCAAGACCTGGGTAGCGCTTGACAAAGTTATGCCTCTACGAGAGCGCTTGCTCCTCCGTATGAGTGTGTACCAATTGAGCTTCACTTGGAAATGCTGGTGGTTGACACTCCTGTTCCACCCAGGTGCCCTTTTTCTTGGCTTTCTTTTTCTCGTTTTACTCAACATGCTGGAGAAAACTGTCTCTGTTCTTGGGGTGGTGAATGTGCTCCATACTCCATGTCCTCTGAATAACCTACATCTGTTCAAGTTTTCCTGTACTTCCTTTATACAGTTCAGAGGAATATTTTTATCAGGTATTTTGTAAATGCAAGTTTTTTAGTAGTTTAATTCTGGAAAACACATGTTTAAAATAGGAGGCAATCCCACAATGCCTTTGTTTCTCAGTTTTTCAATCGTATTAAAGGGGTTGTCTCACTACAGGGATTGCTTTTTATGTTAAACAGCAATGCAAAAACAAGTCACTTTGCAATATGTGTCCATTAACAGTGTCCTACCTATTCCTGTTTTTGACAGCTTCATGACCCCAAAAATTCAAAACATGACCCTTCGACCACTGTTGACAATTGTGAAGAACAAATGCCTGTTAGAAACCACACTTTTTACAATAGGACCTGTAGTATATCTGTATGCCACAGCACCATGCCACCAAAAATTCAAAACATGACCCTTTGGCTACTGTTAACAATTGTGAAGAACAAATGCCTGTTAGAAACCACATTTTTTACAATAGGATCTGTAGTACAGCTGTATGTCACAGCACCATGCCCCCAAAAATTATAAAATTGACCTCTCAGCCAGTGTTAAAAATTGTGAGGAAGAAATGCCAATTAGAAACCACATTTCTGTACCAAAGGACTTGGATTATAGTTGATTTTCACAGCATCATGACCCCAAAACCGTTGACAGTGCTTGAAATTTTATTGAAGAAATGACTAAGTGGAATACGTTTTTTTCATGAAACCGTGTACAATTGGTGTCTTTTAAAGTCTCCTCACTGCAAAACCAGCAAAATAACCTTTTGGGCACTTAGAATAAAAATTGCATTAAGAAATAATAGAAAAACTGAAGGAGACCAGCATCAACGGATATACCAGCACCAAGGAGTGTAGATTGGAGACGATCCGTGCAGCAGTAGTTTAAAACTTGATATCTTTATTCGGTTTCCATAAAAGTACAACAGAGTACAGATGAGGGCAACAACCACTACAGAGGGAAACGCACAGAAAGAGCGCTAGGTCAACACCAGACCCTGGTCTCCTTCAGTTTTTCTCTTATTACTAGCACCGGTGAAGGCTCCCGGCGGACCGTGCATCTATCCAGCTTTAAAAGGAACTACATTTACCTGGAGGGTAAGCTGATCAACCATCCATACCTTATTAAGAAATAATCATTTAAAAAAAATAATTTTCAAGAGGACCATTTCTTTTGGAAGAGGAATGTGAGGTAGACCGGCAACTAATGGGTGACCTTGGCAACTAGTGCCACATCATCAGAGATCCACGCCTGATTCATCTTGATGAAAGTCAAACGATCAACATTGTCTGTAGAAAGCCGGATGAATTTGTCTGTAATGACTCCTCCAGCTGTGCTTAAGGTCCACTCAGATATGACGCTGCTGGGCAGGACAACATCTTTATGACTTGGCGAGCAAGCTCGGGCCATTCATCCATTTTGGATATCCGGAAGTCAATTGGGTCCGGAACATATCCAAAAACATCAGTGTTGAGACGCAAATAGCCGTGCACCATAATCTTAAGCCGGTCTCTGTGTGTCGTATGTGTGCCCTGCATTACAGGCGTTGCTGAAGTGGTAAATAAGGATTACCAGAGGTCACCCATTACAACCGTCTTTGCCACCTGTAGTTCGCTCCATGTTCAGAAAGATAAAAATGTAAAAGATGTAGAAGAGTTTTTCACAGTCTCTTATTTAGAAACTGTACTGCAATGACGGCAAATCACAGATATTCTTAAATCCCTCTAATTTCTACCGGCCAACTAGGATTAGAAACAGAAATGTTTCTATCGAATAGATGTGAAATGTGGTCTGGTGGAAGAAATATGTATTACATAATTTGCATACAAGCGAGCTATTTGCGGCAAACAGACGCACGGACTGTAATAAGAGTATTTAAATGTTATATGGATTAATATAGCGGTCTTGGCAACACTGACAACAGGCGCAATTTACTAGGAAATATGTATAACACAATTTGCGTACAACTGAGCTCTTTGTGGCAAAAAGACGCACTAAGTGCATTAGAACTATTTAAATGTTATATGGATTTAATATAGCGGTCTTCGCACCACTGAAAACAGGCACAATTTACTAGGAAATATGTATAACACAATTTGCGTACAAGTGAGCTCTTTGAGCCAAACAGACGCACAGACTTCAATAGAACTATTTAAAAGTTATAGGGATAAGTTATGCCGGTTTTGGGAACACTGACACACAGTGAGTGCAATAGAACTGGAAAAACAAAAGGGACAATTTCCCCCCCTATCAGAGGTCTGCTGGCCAAAAAAATGGTAAAAAACAATGCTTTTTCAATTCAAGGTCACAGAACACACTGAGCTGCACAATATCTCCCTTTCTTTCCAAAGCCTCTCCTCCTGCCGTCCTCCCCCCGCTCCACCCGCAGCTGGACACACCAGTAGATATCTTTAAAACTTTCTCTAATTAAATAAGAAGTGAAATTCTCTAATCTAACTATATTCTAAGCTACAACTAGGTGGATTGTTTTGTGTATTAGAAGAGACAGTCTCTCTGAGCTGTTAGAACAGCTATTGGTTTAGACACCGAGACGTCCTGCTGTGAAGTGACATAGACAGAGAATGAGCTGAACAGGAACTGCAGTTGCATAGATAAAACGAGGTCACGTTTTTGCAGCCATTTATGCAGCCATTAAGATCTATACACCGCCAAGTGGTGACGTCGTACATCCTCCTCAACCCTTCTATCCTCGGAGCTGATTGGCTGGCCACCAAAATGACAGGAAACGCTGAAAAGGTGAGATAATAAAAAATAATCTATAAGATTGTCACCTAAACTATCGCGTGATCGGAAATTTCAGATAAGCCTAAAAACCGTGCCGATTTCAACTTTTGTCGATAATATCGCTCATTCCTAGTAGACATTAATAGATAGATAGATAAATAGATAGGTAGATAGATAGATAGATAGATAGATAGGTAGACAGACAGACATAAAAAAGATAGATATTGGATTGATAAATAGGTGGACAGACAGAGAAAGATAGATATATTTCATTAATAGATAATAGACATAGACAGATAACTAGATATAGATTAAATCAATAGATAGATAGATAGATAGATAGATAGATAGATAGATAGGGATACTGTTACATGTAAAACCATCAAGTAGAAAAGTATTTATGCTATCTCTTGGTGTAATGCTATCTCGACTGAGTGAAAATGAATCAGGCAGACTACTATTTGTTATACATACTCTCAGCGGATCTGGCTGTTTGCCCAATAGCTGCTGCCAGCCAGGAGATTGATGTTTAATTCTCAGCCTAAGACATAGCTTTCAGGCAAAAAGTCCTGCCAGTTTCATTCTATGTAATAGCAATATTTAATTGACTAAATCTTGCTTTTCTTCACACGGTAAAGTTGAGTAACAAAACAATATTAGGTTTAAATAAATAGGCTTTTTTTCTACTTATACCATGAAGCAGTTCTAGAGCTGAAAGACTGAACAAAGTGCTTGTCTTGATGTCAGTCACTCATTATGTGCTGTATTTGCTTGCAATATAACACACTCGATAATGAGAACAGTGTGAAGACTGCATGTAAATACACATTTGGTTTAAAGTTATAAATGATTCGAGTAAATGGATTTAACACTTCCCTTCACCACCTTTACAACCTTTATACTTAAAAGAATATTCTGGTTAGCACTGATCCACTATATTGAAACCTTGTGTGTATGCTGATGGGGTGGTGCATGACACAAGCACATAAGGACCACCAAAAATTCCCTGTGTCATATCCTTTGTTGTTTGTGGGTTTGATCATATTCCTTCAGTTTTTTAAACTAAGCATTTTCTGCAATTAGACATTATTAGGTTATTAAAAAATGCATGACTGAAAGTGGAGCTCTGGTTTTAATATAGGGCTCAAATACAGGGCTTGCACAACTGGTAAAGTAGGGCACAACTGGATCAAAGAGTTTGTTAGTGACTTTCCATTTTTATATATAAATAGACACTGTGGGGCACATTTATTAAGGCCTTTGTGGCAGAATTCTGGCCCAAGCTCTGGGGTAAATAATGTCGCACATTCTTTACCCCACATTTATTACAGATGTAGCCGAGTACAGCTTGACCGTGATATCACAGCTTTTCATGTCATCTGCTCTGATCTGTTAACAAAGGCCATTGAAAATCATTGAAAAAGGTGAGATAATATTCTGTACCGTGATACTACAGTGCAATATCTGTTCTGTTTAGTTCTGATTCATCATGTCTATACAATTTTGTGCCTTCTACAACAAAATGGGTTTGAGCTGGCTTCACAGAAAGGGGTATGGCTCCACCTGTTCCAAAAAATGTGTCAAAATTTTGGCCCAGATAGTGGCATAAAGTAAGCCAACTAGTAGAAGGTGTGAAGTTAGACTAGACAGTCCTAACATGCGTTAAATTTATCAACACTATAATAAATGTGGCTCATTGTAAGACTGTCTGGTCTGACTTTATACTAAGAGCTAAAACATTTTGATAAATCTGCCACTTTATTTGTTGATTATTGTTGTGCATCAGATTTCATTAAAGAAAATTTGACCATAATCCGAGCACATACATTCAGGTTACCCAAATTGATTTTTGTGGTGTTGTCTAAAAATTCAACCAGAACTGTAGTCCTAACCCTAAAATGGGGTTCTTGCTTCTTTTACTGGGTTCACATGGGATAACGTATCTATTCTTTGGTGCTTTCAGTCCCATATCATTGTCTCTTCAATGTCACTTTCATGTGATGTCACTTCTGTTCCAAGATTACATAGACAACCCTAATGTAGTACTAGGCCAGAAGTGACATAAGACAAAATTGACATCGGAGAGACAGTGACATGAGACTGGAAGCACATGGGACAACCATTCAAAACCAATAAAAAAATCTTAACTCAAATGTATGGTTAGGGTTATGGTTACACTCAGTGCTAGGTTCAGAGTAAAATAATTCAGATCCAGGACGTACTGAACCCAATTTTTTTAATTAACAGTCAAAGCAATGTTGAACTGTGCAGGGACAGATTTGAGTAACACTCCTGTTTGACTCAAGTGTACATACATGTATATTGTTACATGCACAGACAGACTTAGCAGAGCCAAGCCTGCATGTTACTATATCAGAAATTATATTGTTTGGCCGTTTAATTTACCAATTCAGTAGCTACCATGCAAAGGGACCTGTGGGGGGGCATATTAAATAACCCCTACATTGGGCACCAAGAGGTTTTCTCCCAGTACTTTTTAAATTAATATTATGGATTCAGCAAATAAAGTGTATTAATGGTATAATGAAAAGGTTTACAATTGTCTAATATACTTGCTATATGATCATTTCATTGATTAGCTTTAAACATGTAGGGAAAGCTGTTTATTATCTTGAAAAACAGGAGCTTGTGCACATTACTTACTGACAAGCTTTAACCCTTTAGAGCTCTGTAGTTTTGTGCACTACAGTTTTTAAACCTTCAGCATTCATCTCACTATAACAGGATCAGCTAGAAATAGCAGAGCTGATATGCCAGTCACTGCTATAGAACCATCCACAGCCTTACCAAAAAGTGTGAGTCTGAAGTTGCCTGTGGCTCTTTAAAACAGCATGGTGAGTCAACACCCTCAAAAAGTAAAACTCTGTCCTAATCCCGTAATGGTGCTCAGCTAATTAGTGTGACAGTTCATGTGAAAAACCAGGGCTTGGGCAGCCATCTCATGACCAGAATACATTTTAATGACTCGGAGGTAAACAATCTCTACCAAATGACAGCCATCAAAGGTGTTAAATACTACAGTGATATTCGTTCAAAAGAGGCCCCTAAATATTCTGTATGAACTCTTGCTAGGACAAAGCAATCTAAATAAAAAATGTGTAATGTGCTCCTCAGTAAATGGAAACGGAGCTTAGAACAAGCCAGGACGTCCCCATGTTAAAACAATGAGGTAGGTGCTAGATAACTATTGTGACATTTAACCTCTTTCCATCTAAAATCTCTTTGCTATTCACTGATAACCACTCCACAATCAAAAAGTCAGTGTACGGTACATTATAGGCCATATTTTCTTTGACAACACAATGAAAACCAATGTAACTTTTGGAAATTAATGAACAGTGTGTGAATAAACTGGAAGATGGAAAGTTTATTTGAGCAAGATGGAACAACATATCACACATTGGCAAGGAGCATGGTAGAAACTGAGACTTTTTTTAGCAGCACGGTAGCTTTAAAGGGGTTTTGGCAATGATGGGCACCGGATCTGACACCACCAGATGTTTTCCTTTGGGCTATACTCAATACAGAAGTCCATCAAAACAAGCCTTGCACTGTGGAGGATTTAGAGCAGGGGTGTCAAACTCGTTTTCACCGGGGGCCACATCAGCCTCACGGCGTACCTTAAAGGGCCTTAAAGGGCCGACATAATTTTAGAACTGTGTAAACTTCTCCTTAACTGTTACATTTGTACAGTATTGCTATTATAATTAGCCCTTTGAGGGGAACCAGGAAGAATATATTGCCCCCCATAGGTAGATAGGTACATATGACCCTTGTAGGTAGATAAGTGTGTATAAAGCCCCCTGTAGATGACAGGTATATCTGCCCATGTAGGTAGATAGGTATTTTGCCCCCTGTAGCCAGGTAGTAATATGCCTCCTGCAGCCAGGTAATTGCCCCATGTAGCCAGGTAATATGACCCATATAGAAAGGGAGATACCCCACATAGCCCCCCGGTAGCCAGGGAGATGCCCCCCATTGCCCCCTGTAGCAAGGCAGATGCCCCGTATAGCCCCCCTGTAGCCAGGTAATATGCCCCACAGCAGCCATATAGATGCCCCACAGCCCCCACAGTAGCCATATAAATGCCCCACAGCCCCCACAGTAGCCATATAAATGCCCCACAGCAGCCATATAAATGATCCCTCCTGCCTTCTCCCTGTACTAGTATCTGCACCGAGCGTGTAGCTGCTGACTGACTCTGCGCGGCTGTGGTAAAACAGCCGTGCGGAGTCAAGGAGATCGCGGGCCGGAAAACACAAGGCCGCGGTCCGGATGTGGCCCGGGGGCCTTGTGTTTGACACCTGTGATTTAGAGGAAAGCATCCAACATGAAATTGTTGCTGTTCCCCCCGATATGTGTGTTGATACCTTTAGGAACAAGGAGCGGCTTATCAAAGTGTGTCTGGCAGAAAATAGAGATCACTTCTAGCATCTCATGTAACGCAATTGATTGCACATCTATCAAGCTAAATAGCATAGTTTTTGGGTTCAGATTGCTTTATCCTAATGAGAGTTACAACAGAATATTCAGAGCCTCTTTTTAATTAATAATGCTATATTATAAAGAATTGACACAAAGAAAATTGCAAAATTGTGGAAATTTTTATGGAACAGAAATGAAGTTTATTTACTCAGACCATAATACTGTTTTCTATCTAGTTACATGTGTTCTATATTGATGTAATTTTTAGATTCTCCTTGTTTGCTTAGAATGTATGTGCTTGGTTTCAGCTCAGTAAGGAATAACCAGAAACATGGGCACTCTATATCTAACCTTTATTGTTTAAGCTGAACTCAAACTTTAGAAATAAGTTGTATTAACAGTTTGTATGCCTGTACACTGTCCTTATTACTTAGTTGTACTCTACCTCTGTATTCTACCTCAGTGGGTAAGTGAGTATCTCATCGGTTGATTTACCGCCTCTGTAACCCGTTAATCAGTTACTGGCAGGCTATCAAGGCACATTAGCACAAGATCAACAATGTTGTTCTGTAACTCAGTTTTACCTTTTAACCTAGTATGACAGTCTCAGGTGGGAAAATACTAAAGGCTGTATCTGCTCCCGATTAATTGTAATGTGTTGTGCGTTTTAGATTCTTCTTCCCAGACACACCTTAAGCATTTGTAGATTTTAGACCAGACAGTGCAATTGATTTTCACATGTTTTACAGGTAGCATAGTGTGAGGCTGTTATTATAACACATTATTATTCAATTGCATAGAGAACAAGATAAAAATAAACATTTCAATAACTTTATTTACCTTGTCAAATACATATCAGTAATGCACAGTTGAGTCACATTATTATGACCACCAGCCAATATCCAGACTGACGTGTGAAGCACAGACAGCAGCAGGACGGGCTAAGAGTGACTTAATAAAGTCCAGGTAGGTTGTCACAGGTATCTGGAACCATACTGACTGCATCCCACAGCTGCTGGAGGCTGTGTGGAGGAGAATACTTAAACCATACACCATGACTGAATTGATCCCTCTTACACTGCATTGGGTTTAAGTTTGAAGAGTTAAGGGACTAGAATATTAACTCATGGTCATGTTATTCCAACCAGTGTCAGATATTTCTAGCCATGTAACATATTGAATCGTCCTGCTCGAAGATCCCATCTGCTCCAGGGAACGCAATTAATATTGTGTACATGATTGAATGAGCCCAGAGAATGCTGTGAAAACATTCCCCAGACCTTAAAACTGCCACCACCAGCTTGTGTTCTTCCAACAGTGGTTGCAGGGTGTTTGTTATCCGATGTCTCTCACCTGACATGCCAACATCCATGCATTCTTTCATTGAAGCAGAAAGCATGACTCATAAGAGAAGATAATCATTTGCCAATCATCAGAGGTCCAGTTCCAATTCTGTCCTGAAAATGAAAGCCTTGTCTGTCGATGCAACCTTGTTAGTATTGAAGAAGTGACCATCTTTTTGCTTCGCAACCTCATACACAATAGGATTCTCTGAACTGTTGTTTTAGATACAGATCTTGTATCCCACTGGTTCATTTTGGCTCTGAACTGCTCCACTGTTATGTGTTGGTCCACCTTTATAGTCAATGTTCATCTTTGATATAAATGGCACATGATCCCCGCAGTTTCCATGTAAATTACTTGTAATGAGGCCATTTGTCCACTCACAATACACTTTCACCAGAGCAGTATGCTAACAGTTCACAAGCTGTGCAATTTCAGAAATATTGCCACTGATCCTTTTTTTCCAACTCTGATAAATCACCCCTTTTATCCAATACAGCAATGAGGGATATGTGTGCAGACAGCCTATTACTCACCTTATATATCCACATGCTAGCTTACAACACATGGTTTACTTTATGGGCTATGCACTGACACAACATCGGAAGTAGGAAGTGGCCATAATAATGTAACTCAATTGTGTAACACTTGTAACCAGTAACTATAAAAAAAGATTTTTAAATTTTACTGAAACAATTCTCAGTTAACATGTAAGAAAAGATTTAAAATTTGTCTTCAATTTAGTCTGTCTCTTGCTCTACTCCACAATGAAATTACACTGTAGCATAATACATCCAGAATTGTCAGCATAGAAGCTACCTTTTAATAAGCACCATGCACAGTAATGTAATGACCAAGTGACTGTTGGTCCCCTGAGCTACCGACCATTATATGATGTATTGTGTGTTAAAACAACAGGAAATCTGCACCAATAAACAACACAAAAGTCATACAGTGGAGTTTTTGGTCCAGTTCATGCTATAATTGATGTCTATAGAAATAAAATCTCCTTAAAAACACATAGGCATTTGAAAAAAAGCCATTAGTATCAAAACTGTGGAGAAATGCCATATATCATATAAATGTGAAGATATGTGGTACGCACATCACTTAGGGAGGTGCTCAGTGGAAGGGTTTCACCAATGGGAGTAACCACACGTACATGCGGTCAATATCCACGGCACAGTATATTGTATTTGAAAAAAGGTGAGATACTTTATTAATAAGTATTCAATGGTACAAAATGAGAGGGTGGGAAAGGGAATGAGAAAATTAAATAAATACAAAAAATCCAGGGGCAAAAAATCAACTTTTAACTTGTGTAGGAATTAGTCAAGAGGTGAGGATATTCTGGTCTTGTAAAGTACTTCAGAGACTTATGTTGAACTCCAGTCGGGAGGCTACATTTTTTCTAGCACTTCTGCCCAATGGCAAGAGTCCATTAAATGTTGATATGGCTAGATGCTATATTTTAGTTAAAGTATGAGTGGGGTTCCTTTCTCTAAATTTTTTTAGGCATGAGATAAGTAGAACATTGCACCTGTAGACTGTGCAACGTTTTGAACCTTTTACAAGCGGCAGGTATGGACAAGGATGTGAGCACCGAGAGCAGGAACCAAAAAAATGTTTGTCATTAGCGTGATATTTTCCTGACAGCACACATCTAGCCATAGTAAAAATACCACAGCTAAATACTATTATAATGGATATATACAAAAGGGTAAGTATGGGCCCTTCTTTAAAGTATTTTTTTTTGTTTTAAAATGTGCCCTTAAAGGGGTATTTTCACCCAAATGATTAGCTTTAAACATGTAGGTAAATGTAAAGAAAGTATATTACTAAATACATTGCTGTTCTGATCTTGCTTCCTTTAAGAGTTAGAGCAGTTTTTATTTCCTGCTTGTGTACACAAACTTCCTTAGTTACCGAACACCACTCTCTGCTCTTGTGGCTTTAGCAGTCCTAGCCATAATGGTGACACTACTCCCTGTTGTGTCTGAACAGCAGCACATAAACTTGTTTATCTATGTTTATCTATGTCTATCTACTGACAAACGTAAACCCTTTAGAGCTCTGTATCCTTCTGCCCCTCTGTCTCAACTCTTCTATTAGCAATGTACCTCTAACAGGCTCAGCTAGGAATAGCAGAGTTGGTATGCCAATCATTGTTGTAGAACCACCCACAGCTTAGCCAGTTAGTGTGAGCCTCAATCTGATTGTGAAGAGCAGGATCTGTAAGAAAAAATGGTAAGATCACCCCTTTAAGTATTGTAAATTATGAAGTGTGGTATCCAGCAATTGGACATGATTTTCTAGCACATTACAGATCAACTACTAATTTTGGCTAAGCAAAATACATCAAAAACTGCATCAAACTGCATTGTGTGTATTTTACCTGTGGTGGATTTTTGGGATTTTTTGAGTTTAAGTTTCACTGGAACATTTTAACTCCTATAACTTCAACATTTAAAAAAATAGATTCAGGATACGGCTTTACAGTGCCAAGTTATCATCTTGAAATCACAGGTTCAGATATAGTGTATATAACTTTATAGATCATGGCACAGAAAGTTTTCTTTTATTGGGATCTAAGAAAAGATAACACAGAAAGTTAAAATGTGGTAAGTTCATAGATTGTGCCACCAGGCCAGTTTCCGATGTGCATAATATTCATGCATTCAAATTATGACCACCAGTCTTGGCCTGACTGCAGACTTGCTGATACAAACTCACAGCTTTATAAGAATTTATGTATCTACATGTATTACTATGTATCTGCATGTGTATATGTGTTTTCACTGTTGATTGCAGCAAATTTGTGGCTTTGAACCTGCAGAACACAAATTAACATGCATTGTAGCCAAATCTGAATATATCCTAAAAATAAGATAAGGAAATTATTGACCATAAAAGCTCTTTAATTAAAAGACAGCCAAAATAACATTATAAATGCCAAGCTGTTGTTGTACGTACAATTTTAAAGTCACTTAGCTAGTTTTCTTTTAACATGCTTACATGGGAGAGTGTGGCATTCTCTATTCCAATACACTATACTAAGCATTCCCACAACCTAGACCGTGACTTTGTAACTTTCTATGCAGCTCAGTAAGTCATTTTTGTTTCAAATAATTTTAAAATCTACAGTTAGGAGAAAAAATCCTAAAATACAATGTGTTTAAAAATATTTAATTATTACACAGTTCTCATAGTTTCAATGGCCAAAAGGTGGGAGTACTTAAATTTTGATTGAAATCGAACAGGAACATAATACAAGTTGATTATCCTGGAAGATTGACTAATCACCTCGATGGAGATGTCATGCAGAAAGTAGGCGGATAATCAAGAGAAAGACAGATAACCTTGTGAAGTTTCGGTTACCTTAATCATAAACTTTCATTGCCCTTTATTACGGTAGCTTTAGAAATGTATTTCATGCAAAGTTATACAGATCACTCTTTCTGAAATACGCACATAGACTGAGGGAAACCAAATCAATAGAATATTAGAAAAAAGTCATTATACATGTCAAGGAACTTTTGTAAGAAGAATATTGAAGAGACCCATACTTCTTGTTTATGTGCATGAGATTGTTTCATTGAGTTATTTAATGCACTATATGCAGACATCTTAGTATATTTAAAATACATTAGTATTTTTTTATTATAGAGGGCATTGCTTTTATAAAATTTAATGTCCAGTATAGCTGACTGTAAAAATGTATGCTCTGATGTTCTCCACTAAAAGAAAACTTACTTTCAGGTATATTACCATGAGTGCCCTGATCAGCTTACTCTATCAATAGGAACCTAAAGATCCCCTCTGTCATTTAGACCCATCACCTTTTGCTGTTCATTCTTAAGAAGTTGCACTTGTTAGCTGCAGACTTGCAGTCTGTTTAAACATTTTAACTAGTTTTAAGAGGTGTTAGATGCTTTGTTTGGAAACGGTAATTAAACTCGATAGTTTTTCCTTGAGATGATAGGGCAATGGATTCCTTCATATTTTGTTGTGATATGTCCTTCATTGGTCAGTATCATATTATTTTAAATCTTTTAAAATATTTTTAAGTTTGAAAAAATTAATTCTATGGTATACCTTTTATGCATCATCATTGTTGCAAAATCCACTGTCCTTTATTCTGTAGTTAGGTTTGGTATGTTTTTTTATGTTACTGGTGGCATACACTATACACTATATTGTTTGCATACTGATTATGCTCAATGACAAAAAATAACGCACCCAGATAGAAGAGTCAAATTGTCAAAACATTGGCATGCAGATATGTCTCCTGCAGATATCTAAATGATTACAAGTAAGGTCTGATTAAATACTGGATACTTAGATGTCTTGCCATTAGTGAGTTTAAGGTGCTTTCTGTGCTGTCCTATAAAGAGTTTCTCAGAGACTACTTTTGGGTAGTGTGCCTCTTGGTGAGAGATCAATAACTGCTATACATGCTATGAGCAGCTCCCACAGTTTTCTTGTGCACCATCCAGACATTCTTGTATCTCCCCGAACCATTTCCAGGCACTCAGCAAAAGCGAATTTGGGGCAACATTTATGAAAACTATTTAGGTCTAAAACTCACTTTTTTTGTCCATAGGTTACTATGGGCAAAAAAGTGAGTATTAGACTTAAACAGTTTTCATACATGTGGTCCTTGGTGTCAAAACACCCTTAACATGTCCTGCCATTGACAGCCAGCCTTTGCTTACATGTTGTCATGAACAAGAAACCTGTACTGTTACAGACTGGAACCATTTCATTTAAATGACAAACCCAGGTTCTATTTGGAATCTGATGTCAGGCAGGTTTGAGTATGAAGCCCTCGTAGTGAGCGCTTCAATCATGTCTTTGCTGTGGAGTGACACATTACCTCAACTGCTTGTGTTTTGGTCTGAGGAGGCACCAAATACTAGAGTCTCCAACTCTTTTAGGCATGATCAAGCATTTTATTTGTATTTATTTCTTTTTGCCACAAATGTAGTGTTGGTATAAGTTCCACTTCTACAAAATTACCTGGCTGGAAGAATCAGGACTAAATGGTCCTCTTTATACTTTATATATTTTTTTCACTCATTGTTGTGATCAAATAACTGGCAAAAAAGAGTACAAAGAATAACAAAACATGACAAGAAACAAAAACACCAAAACACATATCTTAGACTATGTCTATACAGTAAACTGCTGTCAGAAATCCAATAGTATTTTACTGTCGCTGTACCGCGTTTTTTGTTTGGTGGTGGTTTTCGGATTTCGGCTGGTCCTAATGCATTGAAGTGGACTAGAATCTACCATAAAATGGCACATTATAGAACATGTTCGATAAGCCGTCGGTTTTGAAAAACGACAATAGAAAATCTGAGATGTGTAGACTACAGCTTGAATTCTCTATTGAGGCCTATGGGCACTGGTTTAAAGTAGGTTTTTTATGGATTCTAAATACATAGCGGGTCCGGAGACGTAACTTGTGCAGGGGGAGAACCCACTGCTATCCCGGTGTGCCGCAATTGGCCGCGGGTTGTAGGAGGCAGAGAGCAGCGTTGGAAGGGATTTATGAGCCCTTCGCACATAGGCAGGAAGCAGTCGCGCTCAGGCAGAGAAGTTCCCACCCTACCTCCCTGTGTGTTGAGTGGCAGGCTCAGTGGTATGTGAGGTTTCGTTATTGGGTCCGGCAGCTGGTCGTGAGGTCAGGTCATGGTGACCATGGGCAGTTGGGGTCCATGGAGCTAGTGGAAATGGTGGGGGGAGTCATAATCGGTTATGGCTCCCCAACCACATGGTGATACATGTGGTTGGTTTGGCGATAGTGAGGCTCTTTCAGGGTGGGGTCCCTGAGAGCCAGATGTTGTAGCAACCACCAGGGGTGGCTGTTGGTGCCCTCGAGCTGGGGTTGATTGCTGAGGGTAATAACAAGGAAAGTGGTGGTGCTAAACCTTGTGGGTGGCTCAAGGACCACAGCCGCAATTGTTTGTATGGTTGGTGTTTGGGTCAGTGTTTCGTTAGTATGGTTGCATAATTTTGCACAAAAAGTTATTTATACATGTTTTCTGTTTTTGTATTTTATGTTAATAAAACAGCTGCTGTGGCCATTCAATCCAACCTCAGTGTAGCTTTTGTATAAAGGGTGAATATTAGGAGGTGGGGAGTAGGAGGAGGTGAGTGGGGGTGTTTGGCTTGGCTAGTAAGTCGGCATTGCCTTGGGTCATGAATCTGCTTAAAAATCAAACCAAAAGTCAGTGCTGTGGAGACATGGCCTTATCATCATCTAAGTATTTGTGTTTAGAGTCACCAAGAATATATCTAGCTTAATTCAATAAATTTTATTAATGAAGAAGGCCCCTCAAAGAAAGCCTTGTACTTCAATTTTATGTATTTACAGTAACGGAACTTACATTTGAAGACGCTGGGGTACCACCATGTTTTTTTCCAGTTATTCCTGTTGGAGTCAGACAATCTCCGCATGTCCTATAGTCTGGGTGAGCTGAAAACTTTCTTGTTTGTTCTATTTTATGTTTATCCATCATTTAAGGGTAAATCCTTTGCACAAACTATGATAGGAAAATACATTTATTATTGCAGAACAAAAGTCTATCATCAACTAAATAATTGTGTATAGTGCATTGCATATCCATTGCCTTTATGTCTAGATACATTTAATAGATGAATGAGTTACTAGCATAGATTAACAAACAACACTAAATTAATGTTATTTGATTAATAATGCTGCTGCAGCCTTTTGTAGACTTATAATGAATGTCATGCAGTGAATTGCTGCTGTGTGACAATTGGTGAGCTTTTTTCTTTTACAATATGTCTACCAACAAGATTACTTCAAAGCCTCAGACTTCTGTATATTTCTTTTTGAAAAAATAGAGTTCAGTTGCAACTATATAAAATAAAGTTAGCAAGAAAATTATAGCCATTTACAGGAACTGAATATGCATCATTATCATAATGAACAATAACAAAATAAAGTAATAATAAATCATAAAAATATGCCACTGAAAAGAGCGGTTACGCATAAGAATAGCTCTTGACTGCTCTGTAGTATCATATTTCTTTAGATTTTCTCTGTAATAAGATTTATACTGAAAGTAATATTTAATACATTTTGAGCTATAAATTTACTCAGTTTTCATATTCAAAGGATGGAAAAGTCCCAAAAGCAAAAATTATGATCAGGTCCATTGCCATTTTAGTCAATGCTACCAGTGCATACCTCTAACCATTAAAGCTGAGCCCAATATAAACTTTCTCCTTTTCGTTGCTGGAGTAGTGTTCTTTTGCCTCTAAATATTGTTCCTGTTGCCTTTGTCAATGTTGTGAAGCTCATATACTGTATATTACTCAGAGGAAAGAAGATGGATCCCTTTAATTAAAGGGAGGCTCCTGTCTCAAATATTTATAACCTTTTTGGATTGGCCCCCAAAAGTCCCCATCCAGAATAAAAGGTAGGTTGTGCTTACACACTACTCTCCATTGTTTTTTATGGGAGTTTCCATGTACAGCCAAAAATACAACTCACCTGTACACAGAATTCCCACAGAAAACTATGTGGCTAGAAGAGCATCAAGTGCAACCTATTTTCGGCTCTGGATGGGGACTTTAAAAGGTCTAAAGTGCCCATTTTCATGATACATGTTAGTCACAGAGGAAATCAAGCTATTATGGCATCTCCTATCAATATTTCATAAGTATTTGAGTGGGACAGTCACTTTAGATGTGTTATTCAGCTTTAACAGTCGCGACATCTTTTCTTTAATAAGATTGGTGGTAGCCATGGCAACTTATTTTGCTGTAACTTTTTCCACATGGCAACACAGGAAAGCAGTAGTCTGAGACTCTGCTGACACAATTTAAAACATAAGCTGAGACTAAGTTATTGGAATGGGGAGGTGCAGTTGGTGATGTCACTTTTCAGGATTTGTCCATTCTAAAACTGTGGAATTGAAGACTAGCTCCAGTGTTACAGAAGCAAGATGAGTGTTACTATGACTGTACACTAGCAGTAGAAATAATAAAGTAATTGTTCAGATAGCGGGTAGATGGTTTTTCAATTCCCCCCCAAAAAAATTTCTCTCCACAAATAAAAATCCAAATGTCTTTTTTTTCTTACAAAGGCCAAAAAGTTTATTTTTTTATATATTGATGTGAAAAAAAGCAAATAATAAAAATAATATAGACAAATCTTTGTGTTATTCAAATTCCACAGACTTATAAACAAGTTGTTCACTTTAATAATTGGCAGCATTTTTATACAATTTAGTATTATTTCAACATATTGTATTATGTTCATTCCAGATAATTGTTGCCATGACAACTGGTTTTATCTCTCAAACCCAAATCTTAACTGGACACATATTAATACAAGATGAAACAATTAGTGTTTTAGATTTCAAATTTTCTTTTTTTGCTCAATTTATGCATTATGATTTCTCTTCAGACCACGTAAACTAAATAATTTTTTAGAACATGTAGTCTCTAGGCACCTCTTGTCCTCTCACACAATTGCATACCTACTTTAGTAATCCTTTCCCCCTCACATGCGTGTGCCTACCTGGATGTCACAACTCGCCCAACTAAAATATTTAACCTCCTTTCTTAGGTTCTTTCTCTCCTCTTTTGAAAAAAACTCATTAGCTGTTCTGTTCTGCTGTAGACCCATCTCTTACCTCCCTATCCTCTCTAAACTTCTGGAACACTTGGACTAATCTTGCCAAATCAGATGTACAGTTATATCATACAGAGGACATGTGCTAAGGAACTGAGCTGATGCCATCCGCAGCGAGAAGCAACTATAACATATAGCAGTTCTCCTACTGCAATGGCTGGGATTAGAGCGAACACTGATCCCAGCATTTTAACCCCTTGCAAATTATGGTCAATAGCGACTGACAGTCAGATATATAGTAACAAATTAAAGTACAGTTATGCAATCCCTTAGTGTAGTCCCCTAGAGGGAAAAAATTGTTAAATAAAAAAAAATGTGTAAAAATAAAATTTACATAAATTACAGTAAGAAGCACACACTACCCTTGGCCCAGTACAGATGCTTCTCTTTGAAAAAAATATTTAAGAGTTCAATTAGCAGCTCACAGCCGCCAACTCTGTAGTGGGATCACAGCACAATCCCACTACATGGCACCTTAGCGATCCTGGGATGTACGTTTACGTCCAGGGTCATTAAGGAGTTAATGACCAGCACAGTTTTTTAGTTATTACCTTATTGCGTTTCAACAGTCATAACTTTTTATGTGGCCCTGTTTTATGTAGCAGAAGTTGTACCATTTGGGGGACTGGTTTGAGTCTACATATACATTACAAAAAAAAAAAAAAACATGTATGCCGATTATAGCATCTACTGCAGGTAAGGGCTACCCTAATATATAAATGCCTCCTTATACCAATCATATTATGACAGAAAACTACAAAAAAGACCTAAGCCACAATGAAACATAATATTTGTTCGAAATACAATTAAAATAGATAGAGAAAAAATATATACATTCCTTAAAAATACACTACGAAATGCCTACAAAACTATAAGCTGCCTATCGAATAACAGGGAACCCGCCCTGATAAGAGTTAACCCTAACCAGAACCAAAACTAGGTCACCCTAGAAGTCCCTATGTACAGCATTGATCCTAGCATAGCTGTGGCACTGTGAGCTGCAAAACACCTCTTTCTGTACTACCTGCCATCTATAGTCGGTGGGCAGTCATTAATGAGTTGATGCTACACAAATGCCTCCACCCTGTGCCATTCACTACATTGGTTGCATATAAAATTAAAAAAGAAAAAAAAAAAAAACTCATCAGGTTCTGTCTACCATCCTACCCATACTTTATATTATCTCAATGATCAAAACTAATTTCCTCCTTAATCCTAACCTCCAATTCTCCTCCTCAATAATTGTTTCAGGCACCAGTTTATCCTATTACTTGCAATACCATGTCTGGTCACATTTCTGTTGCAAAGAGCCCATATAAACCATTTTTACCACTACAGAGATCAAACACTATAATTCCAGGAAAAATATTATAGTGTTCTAATAATGAGTCATCTGGTGGAAGAAATATTTTACACAAATTAACATTTTCTGCTTTGAAAACTTTAAATCATATTTGTTTTAGTAATTGAAAAAATTAGAAATAAAGTAAAAAAAAAAAAAAAAACAGCATGACATTTGTGGATTTGAACCTTACAACTTGCTTAGTTACCATGTATTGGCTATTATTGTTCTGTACATTCTGTATGTTCAGCAGCCAATTGTGGGTGCTACAGTATTTATAACTAGTGTAACGGCCGGGATAGTGGATCCTCTGGACCACCGCAAGCGATGGTGTAAGCCACGCCAGGGAGCGGAATCTAAGTAGGTCCCGGTTTTCACCAGAGCCCACCGCAAAGCGGGATGGACTTGCTGTGGCGGGAGTCTACCAGGTCGCTTCCACTGACATGACTTGCTTGCGGAGGCAGCTGAGCTGTAGCGTGGTACAAAATCGTAAGGCAGGCTCATAGTCGGGGACAGGCAGGAATGTCAGGACAGGCGGCAAAGGTTCAGAGTCAAGAAACATAGACGGAGGTCAGGAACACGGAAGAGGCAGGAACAAATAGTAACGCTTTCTCTAGGGCACGGAGGCAACAAATATCCAGCAGGGAAGTGATGTGGATCCATAAACTATATAGGGTCAGCGCCCGGCAATTATCCAATTACCGGTGCGCTGGCTCTTTAAATTTACATGAATGCTAGGGGGCACGCAAACGCGTTCCAGCCGGCAGGGGAAGAGAGCAGTGCAGGAGCGTGGTCAGGTAAGTGGATGGAGCGGGTGCGCCCGCAGCCCGTAGTACGCCGTAGTCCCCGCCGAGCGCTCAGGGAGGTTTATGTTAATGTGCGCAGTATTGTTAATTTTAGTCCAGAAGTTAAAAAAAAAAATTCTACACATTTTAATTGATATCTATAAGCAATTTCCTATCTGAAAACTTTATAGTGCTATGATATAGCAAAGTTTAACTTGACAGTGATATTATGGTTTCTCAAGGTATTTGTTCTTAGATCGCAAAATATCATTGAAAAGCACTGAAAAGGTTGACATAACTTCCGTTGCTGTGATACCATGGTGTGTTTTATGTCCAGTTTATCTTTTCTACATCTGTATAAACATATATACAGTATCTCACAAAAGTGAGTACACCCCTGACGTTTTTGTAAATGTTGTATTATATCTTTTCATGGGACAACACTGAAGATATGACACTTTGATACAATGCAAAGTTTTCAGTGTACAGCCTGTCTAAATTTGGGGTGCCCTCAAAATAACTCAACACACAGTCATCAATGTCTAAACTGCTGGCAGCAAAAGTGAGTAAACCCCTAAGTGAAAAGAGACAAACTGTACCCAGTTTTAAATTTTCCCTCTCCAGTTTCATGTGACTTTTTAGTCTTACAAGGTCTCTGGTGTGAATGTGGATCAGGTGTGTAAAATTTGGTGTTATTGCTCTTACACTCTCTCAAACTAGTTACTGAAAGTCCAAAATGGCACCTCATGACAAAGAACTGTCTGAGGAACTGAATAAAAGAATTGTCGCTCTAAATAAAGATGGGCTAGGCTATAAGAAGATTGCCAACACCCTGAAACTAAGTTGCAGCAGGGTGACCAAGACCTTTCAGCGGTTTTATAAGACAGGTTCCACTCAGAACAGGCCTTGCTATGGTCAACCAAAGAAGTTGAGTGCATGTGCTCAGGTTCATATCCAGAGATTTTTTTTTTTTTTTAAATAGATATATGAGTGCTGCCAGCATTTCAGCAGAGTATAAAGGGGTGAGAGGTCAACCTGTCAGTGCTCAGACCATATGCCGCAAACTACATCAAATTGGTCTGCATGGCTGTCCCCCAGAAGGAAGCTTCTAAAGATGATGTGCAAGAAAGCCCAGACAAGCAGACTATGGACATGGTTTACTGGAACCATGCCCTTTGGTCTGATGAGATCAAGATAAACTTATTTGATTTAGATAGAGCCAAGTGTGTGGCGGCAACCACATGAGGATTACAAAGTATTTATGAATGTAAATGTATTTGAATGATTATATTTTGTTATTTTAGTCTACCTTTTTATATTTTGAACAATATCTATCTACAGTATCTCTGTGGTTTATGTGCTCTTTTTGCTGGGTAATTTTGCTATCATATATTTTTTACAAATTTTATTTTGGATTTGGATTTTTAATGATTTATCAATAAAAGTTGTTTTTTATTGTGTTTCTGGCATTTTTCTTATATTCATCCTGAATATGTCTATAAGATTGTGTATCTGTATACATAAGGTTTGATTGTATTTTTCTCCATTGGCATCTAGACATATTTGTAAAGTTCCTTCTTAGCTATGACAACAAGGACTCATAAATGTATCAATTCAAATGTTGAAATTAAAATTTTTTCACTCTTTTAATGTATTTATAATGCCATATTCACAACCATGTTGAAGGCTTTATTAAAAGGCCCTATCACTGATTGCATCACATTTGACATAAAAATAACCCCCTGAAAAAGTGGACGTTTGGAGCAATGACAAACATGGGACATTCTGTCTGCATCTGGTAATGAGCCAAAAACCACAATTTTCTTACAATTATATTAGGGGGGGAAGAAAAACCCCAAGATACAGAAACCCGGTATTCACAATTTTCACTAAACAAACAACATGTAACACCAAATACCTTCGGGTAGAGATAGAACATATAAAATATAACTTTTATTTATATGCAAAACCAATAAAAAGGGAATGCAGACATGGCAATCCCTATATATCCCTAAAAAACGATCTGTCTTAACCCTTTAAGGCACCCTGACCTTCCCGAACGTCATGGTTCACTGCCTGTTAATGCACCATGACGTCCAGGAATGTCATGAAAGCTTTCTGTCTCCCTGTGCAGAGATAAGATGAAAGCTCTATGGTAATTGCTGTTTCTGACAGCTAATTAGGACATCTACACAGCAGGTGATCAATCATTGCTGAGGATCGCTGGGATTGGTCAGTCAGTCTGAGAGAGTGAGGAGATCATATTTCTGTGCTGGGTCCTAGTGCCCTGTGCTGTGATCTGGGCTGTCACAGCCTGAAATACTTTATTAACCCCTCCACTGCCTAATCACTTCACCCCTGCCCCTGTGATCTATTTGTGGCAGCTGTCTGATCAGATAGTTTGCCACTTTCAAGTTCCAGCAATTTTCTACCAGTGATCATCACTGGCTCATACAGTGAAAAACACACAAAAAAAATTAACCCCTTCATTGCCAAGTCCCTGTTCCCCCACTCATATTGTTATAGCTGTCTGAAAAGTTAAAAAGACAGTTTGTAACTTCTGTTCCCACATCTGTCACTGCCCATCACTACCCCAATAAAGCCTGAAAAATATTCTAAAACAAGAAGGTGCTCCTTCAATTCTGAGGCCTGTGGAAGAGTCAAAAAGTTTATATGGTCCAAAAATGGGATATTTCTAAAAACTGCATAATAAGGAGAAACATTATTGAGTTGCAATTTCTAGGTAAAATCTACGGGGTTTCAATGAATAATGAACAAAAATCGGAAATCTGCAAAAAAGTTAAAATTTGGAAATTTCAATTTCACTTTCACTTTTAATTAATTTCTGTAAAATACCTAAAGGGTTAATAAACTTCCTAAATGCTGTTTTGTCTATGTTAAGGGGTGTAGTTTCTGAAATGGAGTCATTTATGGGGGTTTCTAACATGCAAGCCCCTCAAAACCACATCAGAAGTGGCCTGGTTCCAAAAAAAATCTGTTCTGCAAATTTTCTTGAAAATGTTAAAATTTGCTACTAAATTTTAAAGCCCCCAAATGTCTTAAAAAATAATAGGATGTTTAAAAAAATCATGCCAACACAAAGTAGACATATGGTAGATGTTCATTATTTACTATTTTGTTTGGTGTGACTGTCTTGCTCACAGAAATTTTTAAACTTTGAAAATGGCAAATTTTTCCAAATGTTCACAAAATTTCGATATTTTTCACACCTAAACAAGGATTTTATTGATCAAAATTAATTGCTAAATTAAAGCACAATGTGTCACGAGAAAACAATGTCTGAATCACATGGATAGGTAAAAGTGTTGAAAAGTTATTCACAGATAAAGTGGCACATGTCAGATTTGAAAAAAAGGGCTTGGTCCTTAACTCCAAAACAGGCTTAGACCTTAAATGGTTAAATAAAGGACTCTTGTTTGTACCAAGTAACTCATTCTCTGCATTTTGATGGGTCTAGGATATCCATTTGTTTGCACGCAAACTGAAATGGAGAAAGTTCTTTAAGATGATTGATAATCGTGAAAGTCATGACCTGGGTATTGATCCAAGTAATCTTCCTGATGTACGGCTCCTAACGGATTTGTTGGAGGAAGGGGAGAGGGACCGTTCGAAAGGCCGCTTCTCCAATCTCCGTTTAAAAAGTACTAGAATGCCTCCTGTCGAAGATCAGAATATTGATACTTTTGTACGTGTTGTATGTGACGCCATTGAACATCTTGAGCAAGATAGGAGTGATAGGCAACGTTTTAACCTCTCTAAAGAGGAGTATTTGGCATTAAAAAGCCTTGAACAAGATCATACAATTGTGATCAAACCCTCCGACATGGGGGGGAATGTTGTTGTCTTAGATCACGAGGACTACTGTAATATGTGTCTTTCGTTACTTACTGATCGATCTGGCTACAACATTCTCTACCTCAAATCCTACATCCAGATATAGGTCAGAATTAGAATCTTTATTAAAGGAGGCATTGGATTTAGACTTGATCGATAAACATAAATTTGCCTTTATGCTGCCAACATCTCCACAAACCGCCACCTTCTATGGATTACCAAAAGTCCCTAAGGGGCTTAGTCCCCTTAAATGCAGACCAATCGTTTCAGGTATAAATAGCCTTACACAAAATGCAAGTTTGTATATTGATAACATCTTGGCTCCTCTAGTTTCCTCTTTACCATCGTATATTAGAGACACGACCGATCTCTTGTCTATATTGGACGGCCTCAGTGTGGATTCCAACACCTGGCTCTGCAGTATAGATGTGGAGTCACTCTACAGCTCAATATCCCATCATGCAGGCCTTGAGGCGGCCCAATTCTTTCTGGATACGAGAAGTATCTTTCTACGAGCCCATGGTGAATTTGTAGTTAAACTATTTGAGTATGTGTTTACTCACAATTTTTTTCTTGTTCAATGGCCGGTGTTACCACCAGCTCAGGGGGACGGCTATGGGGAGCCCTTGTGCTCCCTCTTATGCTAATCTCCTCCTAGGCTGGTGGGAATGGACTACGGTGTTCTCTGAACAACTTTGCGAATTTCAGGATTACATCCTTTTTTGGGTGGGGTATATTGACGACGTTTTGATTTTGTGGACAGGCTCAGATACTCTTTTTCAAAAATTTGTGGACCAACTAAACATTAATCAGATTGGCCTAGGATTCACTTCGGTGATACACAAGTTTGAACTGGTATTTCAGGATGTGAGGATTTTTAAAGGATCTGATGGTGTCCTTGAGACCTCGGTGCATCGTAAGCCGACCGCAGGGAATAGTCTGTTACGTTGGGATAGTCATCACCCTTTCCCGCTACGTCGGGGTATACCAAAGGGGCAGTTCATCCGGGTTCGGAGGAACTGCTCATCATTGTCATCCTTTAAACAAGAGGCTAAACACCTGAGGGCTAGATTTATCAAACGGGGCTATCCTCAACACATACTATCGGAAGCCTATCACTTTGCTCGTTCGGCGGACCAAGCATCTCCGTTGTCTAAAAAGAATAAGCCAGAAGCTTCTAGTACGGTCAGGATAATAGGAACTTTTGATTGTGCTTCACAAAGGGTTAAGGAAATCATTTCAAATTTTTGGCCAATTCTCTCTCAGGACCCTTCCCTAAAGGATTTTGTTGATGTATATCCTAGTATCACTTACCGACGGGGGAAAAACATCGGCGATTCGTTGGTCCGTAGCCACTTCATTCCACCTACATCCACCACGATGTGGCTTCACTCTAGGACCATAGGCATGTTTAAATGTGAAGGTTGCAGGGCCTGTCAATATATCCACGTGTTTAAATGTGTGACTAATCTTACCTCTGGTAAATCTTTTAAATTGTTTAGTTATGCTAATTGCAAAACTAGAGGGGTGATTTACCAGGCTACATGCCCCTGCCCGCTGATGTATGTTGGCAAGACCATTCGGGAAGTGAGGAGGAGAATCCTTGAGCACATTGGGGATGTCAAACATCATCGTGACACCCCCCTTGCCAGACACATGAATTTGAGACACCACGATAATCCACAAGCAATTTCTTTCTCAGTTATAGAGGTGGTTCATCCCTCCCCACGGAAGGGTGATTTTGAAAGAAAGATTTTGCAGAGAGGCTAATTGGATATTCCGCCTAAAAACTGTTTAGCCTTTTGGACTCAATGAGTCCCTTTCCTTTACATCGTTTATTTGATCCCCTTTAGTTTAGTTTAATTTTTGTATTATATACTATTACCTCTTTTTTACCACTTTTCATCATAATTTTTCATCTTTGGCAATAGTTTTTTTTCCTTATGCTATGTAATATCTATTATCATTTGGCCTATGGATATGTTTCTGTCTATTTTGTTCTATTTAGTTTTGTATTATCTACCTGAGTCTCTATATTTGGCTGCTCAGCACACATGTGCTTTATAGGATGTATGCTCTATCAACACGCTCTCCTAGTCCCTCGTCTGAGTGTGTTTAATATATGTTTTGTCATTGTCATTTGACTATGTATTATGTTAATTTTGTTTTTACCATATATGTAGTTTATCATCTGCCCGACCTATTTTGGCACGGGCTTGAACTGCTTGATTGATACACATGACTTTACTATCATGAGAATGCATTGCAGAGTCACGCCTGCGCTTGTATTACCTTACTAGGTTGTGTACTTGTAAGCGCAGCGCCGTACGTGCAGCCGCCAAGGGCCTTCGCGCCTGCGCACTTTGCATCTTTGGCCTCTGCTCCTTTGTTTATGGTTGTGAGCGGAGTTGTTATGCGCAGGCGCGGGTTACAATTCTTAGTACGGCGTCATTTGCTATACTGCACATGTGCCTGTTTTGAAGCTTGCGCACCGCGGTTTTAAATACTCACTCTCTATTATACCTATGTACCTTTGGTTCTAACGAGGTGACGTAGTTCCGGCGTGTCGGCGTGACGTAGTTCCGGCTGCCGCCCACGGCTTTTTTTTATTTAAACAGCAGCCACTTATACCTCTTGTAGGGCATCTTTTTCCCTACATCACGCACCAGCGCCCCAGCGGGATCCTTTGTGTTTTTCCTGGACCGGCTGTACGTGGATCAATAGAAGGGATGTGAGCATATTCTGCTTTATTTGGCAATATCAGTTTTATCTTATGCACTGTCCCCTGATGAACCCGCTTCACCTGCGGGGGAAACGCGTCGGGATAGATGGGATAGATTGTTGTTATAGTCTTTAGGACATATCTTTCTGTGTGCATTTGGTTCTATTTTTATTCTTTGGTAGTGGAGTATTTTTTGCACGTCTTTGTGGTATTTTTTCTTTATATTACTTTACATTAGTCTATGTGCTTGGTATTGCTTTAGGGATTTATAGGGATAAGCCTACGGGTCGTCCTTTTTCAGGGCGGTTACTCCGTTTATCCTCCTCCCAGTGTTAGCAGGTAGGAGTTTTTTAGGGATATATAGGGATTGCCATGTCTGCATTCCCTTTTTATTGGTTTTGCATATAAATAAAAGTTATATTTTATATGTTCTATCTCTACCCGAAGGTATTTGGTGTTACATGTTGTTTGTTTTTTGCATCTGGTAATGATATTTTTACTTACCTTAGCTTTTGTTACACTGTAGGTATTATTTATATATTTTTTGTGATTAATAGAATATACTTTAATTATATTGTTATTAGAGATGGGCGAATTTCTAAAAAATTCTGTTTGACGACTTCACCAAATTTTCCGACAAAATCTATTTCGTCCCGAAGTAATTTGGGATGAATCACGTAAAAAAAAACAGCTATTTCCTGGCTGCAGAGAGCCTGTAGGGTGCTGTAGAACGTTGTGCCATGCTTAAATATGCATAGGGAGCTTGGTTTGGTCTTCATACAATGCTGTGTTTTAGTATGACACGCACATGACTGCCGCCGCTATTAGAATTGCTTCACCCTTCAATTCCCTGGGCACTTACGGGGGAAAAACTGACCGAAAAACTGAAGCGGGAATGCAGACTGATAAAGTCATGATAGCGCCAGCTGGAAAAAAAACAAGCTGAGGGCTAAGATCCTACCATAGCGTCAAAGAACACAGTAGTAGGTTACCGGAGCCGCCACAGATCACAGCACAGTAAGTGGACGTCACAGCAGGAGTCACCCTGCGAGGCAACAGCATCCGGTGTCATCTACCGGCCATGTGTTGACCACACACTAGGTCATACACTTTCTCCCAGATGACATCTGACAACCCCAGCCAAGAGTCGGTGGGTTTGTCACACACAACCCCTAGTTGGCATGGACCGGGAGCAGGTGAGGGTCTCTCACCTGTCCTCAACCCACCTCTGTCCTGTTCGCTTCCCACAGAGAACTGCTATGTGCTGTGGCCTCTGCGCCATTACACAGTGAGGACAAAATATTTGTGGACAGTGGGCAGCAAAGAGGTGGGGAAGACATCTGCTGCTTCTTGCAGAAGCGGGCAAATAGTGATGAGGAGAGTTGTAATGGGGGGTTATGTTGTGAGTGGTCAGGCTGTGTACAGCGACACCGTTGAGGTGAACGGCGGTGACAGGCAAACACTAATCGATGTAGCCGATCGCACTTGAAAGCTGGGTGAAGCAAGCATGGCTGGGACAAGGTAAGATGCCCTAGTTAAACAAGGCACAAAGTGCCCCCCAAACGGAAAATTCAGCCCACTCCATGCCTCCTTGTGCCCCCTTTTCTCCCTAGGATGAAGTGGCGCCCTACGCGGACGCCTACCCTTGACTATCCATTGTCCTGGCCCTGGAAGCATTCCGTTTTCTCTACATTAAGTTTTAGGAGACGGGAGAAGAAGGAGGATTTGGACGACAGACAATCTGGGATCTTGGACAGTAGAGAGTTAATGTCTGGGCCAGAGATGTAAAGTTGGGTGTCATCAGCATACTGGTGGTTTTATAAGCCATGTGCTGCTATGAGCTGACCCAGACCAACAGTGTACAAGGGCTTCATCATTATCATTGGGAGAAGAGAGCGTCAGCTTGCGTGTCAAGCAGTGGCGCAGCCCGTAAGTCGGTAGTGTGGCCGGGAGTCAGCAGGGTGGCAGCAGTACAAGATTGGGAGCCAAACGGCCAACAATTTAGACCACCCACTTTACAGGTCCCAGAAAGTAGCAGCACAGAGGCTCATCAGTTCAGCGGCAGTAACAGTCAGTAAGTGAGGAGCTTTGGTGGTAAAATCACCTACTCGGCGGTGTAACAGTTTTTTGACGAGACACAAGATGAGGGTTGAACATATCTATTAGAGATGGGCGAATTTCTCAAAAATTCGATTCAGTGACTTAATTGTATTTTCCAACAAAATTTGTTTCGGTCCGAATTGCTTTGGGACGCATCGCGTTAAAAAACAGCTATTTCCAGGCTGCACAGAGCCTGTAGGGTGCTGTAGAATGTTCTGCCATGCTTAAATATGCAGAGGGAGCTTGGTTTGGTCTTCATACGATGTTGTGTTTTAGTATGACACGCACATGATTGCCGCCGCTCTTAGAATCGCTTCACTATAAAATTCCCTGGGCACTTAAGAGGGCAAAACTGACCAAAAAAATTAGCGGGAATGTAGCCTGATAAAGTTATAGCATGGACAGCTGGAAAAAAACAAGCTGAGGGCTCAGGTGGCAACATCAGTGACAGAGTGTGGAGGTGACGGCAGCATCCACAGCAGCATGAGTTCAGAGAGTGGCACAATGACATTCTGGAGGTGGCATAAAAAGGAGTAGGCCACAGAGTGGTACAATGACACAGTGTGTATTGTCACGGCAGCAGCCACAGCAGCAGCATGAGGTCAGACAGTGGCACAATGACATTCTGGAGGTGGCAAAAACACGAGTAGGCCACAGAGTGGCACAATGACACAGTGTGTAGGTGACGGCAGCACCCACAACAGACAGTGGCACAATGACATTCTGGAGGTGGAAAAAACAGGAGTAGGCCCCAGATTGGAACAATGACACTGTGAAAGTCACGGCAAGCAGCCATAGCAGCAGCAGCATGAGGTCAGAGAGTGGCACAATGACACAGTGTGGATGTCACGGCACCAGCAACAGCAGCAGCAGCATGAGGTCATAGAGTGGCAAAATGACAGAGTGTGGAGGTGGGTGGCAATACCAGTCCCTGGTAAAGATGGTGGTATGCAGATGGAGAAACTGGCAGCAGATGTGTGGCATCAGATGGGTGGCGGCATCAGAATAGTGGCTGAGGCAGGTAGTTTGAACCCAGACTCATTTCTCAAAGTTTTGCCGAGGCGTCATGGCTGATGTAATCTGACGCCTAAGGCATTGGTGTGTGGAAATCCTGGCCAATCCACGCCTGATTCATCTTGACAAAGGTCAGTCGTTCCACATTTCCCGTGGACAAGCGGGTTCTCCTTGGGGTAACGATGGCCCCCGCAGCACTGAACACCCGTTCTGAGGCCACACTACTGGCCGGGCAGAACAGCTTCTCCACTGCAAACTCGGCAAGTTTCGGCTACACATCCAGTTTGGCTGCCCAGTAGTCCAGCAGATCTTCTAACTGGGGTGGCAGAGTGCTGTCCAAGTAGGCCACCATCTGTTGGTTTAGGGACTGCTCCAGGCCCTGCTGCTGCTGCTGGCAACTTCCCTCCTCACTAGGCGGGTGAAGGAAGCTGCTCATCAGTGACTCCAGACTTAGGTTGCTGCTGATGGAGCTGGTACTGCTCCTACCCCCCCACATTTCCCCAGCAGTCGCGGCAGTAGTACGTGAGTGCTGAAGAACCCCCCAGTCAGACCTGTCAGAGGAGGGACGATACCGCACATAGGCAGTGGCCAACTGACTACAGAGGATTTCCCTATAGTATTTGAGTTTGTCCTCCTTCTCAGCAGCTGGGAAAAAGGCTCCCATTTTGGACTGGTAGCGAGGGTCCAATAGGGTGGAGAGCCAGAAGTCATCTCTCTGCCGGATGGTGACTATTCGGCTGTCAATTGCCAGGCACATCAGCATGCTGCGGGCCATCTGCACAAGTGACTCCGAGGGGCTCCCTGCCGCCATCTCCACTGTATACTGCCACGGTGCTTGCGGGTCACCGGCCTCGTCTTCCTCATCTCCAACTACCTCCTCCAGCTGCTCCTGCTCCTCCTCTCTTTTCACCTGGGTAGAAAATCCACTCATTTCACCAGACAATGCTTCTGCTCCAATATCCTACTCCTCCTCCTTCTCCTCCAGTTCAGTCCACACCGGACTCCTGTGGCTGTGAGATGTAGTCGCCACGTCTCCAGTCCCCTGTCCAGACAGATTTTTCAGCATCTGTTCCAGGACATGAAGCAGTGGAATGACGTTATTCATCCCGTAGTCCTGGCGAGTGACAAATAACGTCACCTCCTCGAATGGCCTTAACAAACGGCAGGTGTCATGCATGAGCTGCCACTGGCTGACATCAAAGTTACACAGGGGAGTACTCCTGTCCACTTGGATCATCAAAAAATCGTTAATGGCCTTTCTCTGTTCATACAGTCGGTCCAACATGTGCAGGCTGGAATTTCAAAGGGTGGAAACATCGCATATCAGAGTGTGTTGTGGGAGGCCGTTCTGCCGCTGCAACTCGAGGAGGGTGTTCCTGGCTTTGTAGGAATGGATGAAGTGCATGCACAGTTTCCAGGCCATTTTCAGAATCTTCTGAAGATAAGTGGAAGACTTCAGGAAACTTTTCACAACCAGATTGAACACGTGCGCCATGCAGGGCGCATGGACCATCCCTCTTTGGTGCAGCGCGGACACCATGTTCCTCCCATTGTCTGTCACCCTGGTTCCGATTTGCAGTTGGCGCGGAGAAAGCCACACATCGATTTCTTGCTGCATGACGCCGAGCAGTTTCTCCCCTGTGTGACTTCGTTCGCCGAGGCAAGCCAAGTGTAGAACTGCGTGACACCGCTGTGCCCTACACATGTGGTATGATGGAGCAGTACTTGTGGAGGCTGAGATGATGGTGGTGGTGGAGGAGGCGGACATTGGCGCAGGAGCCGCAGTTTGACAACGTGGAGGAGAAAGCGGCGTCTCCTGTCCAAGTTCTTAGTGTGCCTGGGCAGGAAGCACATTCACCCAGTGTGCCGTAAAGGACATGTACGGCCCTGACCGTAGTTACAGCTCCAGACGTCCGCGCTGCCATGCACCTTGGAACAAACCGATAAGCTCAAGGACTGGCCCACCTACTGTTCTACATATTTGTGAAGTACTAGTACTGCCTTTTTGAAAAAGAAATTACGGCTTGGAACTCTCCATCTCGGCTCGGCACAAGCCATTATTTCTCTGAACGATGCAGAGTCCACCATTTGGAAAGGGAGGAACTGCAGTACTAACAACTTGGAAAGGAGCATGGTCAGCTTCTGCACCTTAGGATGGTTGGATGTATACTGATGTCTCTTTGCAATCGCCTCGCTGAACGACTGCTGGCGCCATGAGTAGCGAGGAGCAGGAGCATCTGGACCGGGAGATGATGGCAAAGAGAAACAGCTCCCTTCTGCAGAGGTGGTGGAGCCTTGACTGGCTGCAATGGTATGCGTGCCACTGGGCGCTGCTGCAGTTGCTGCGGCGGCAGGATGGACCACCACATCTGAGCCACGTTTCTCCCAGGCCACCAGATGGTGATGCTGCATGTGTTGACGCAGGGCCCTGGTGCCAACATTAGCTCCTTGGCCACGCTTCACTTTCTGCCCACAGATTCTACATATACCCATATTCGGCTCCTCCGGTGTCTTAAGAAAGAACTGCCACACCGCCGAGTATCTGATTTTACCGCCAATGCTTCGCACTGAGTGACTACTGCCGCCGCTCTCTCGCTGAGCCCCTGTGCTGCTACTTTCTTGGACCTGCGAAGCGGGTTTTCTACCTCGTGGCCGCTTGGCTCCCGACCTCACACTGCTGCTACCCTGCTGACTCACGGCCACACAACCCACTTGCTGGCTGCGCCGCTGCCTGACGCGCAAGCTGACGCCCTCTTCTCCTGACGATGATGAAGCCCTTGCTTCACCCGGCTCCCAAGTGCGGTCGGCTACATCATCATCGATTATTGTTTGATCTTCACTGCTGTCCTCCTCAAGGGTCTTGGTATGCAGAGGCTGACCCCTCACAATATGACCTCCCATGCCACTCTCCACATCTATACTTTGCCGCCTACTGCAAGAAGCAGGGGATATTGGCCCCATTTCTTCACTGCCAAGTAGCTGCTGACTGTCCTCCTCAAATTGTTCATCCTCGCTGTATAGTGGCGCTGAACCCAGACCACATAGTAGATCTCTGGCTGAGGGAACCGGATGGGACAGAGGTGGGTTGAGGACAGGTGAGGGCCGCTGACCCGCTCCTGGGCCATGCCAACTAAGGGTTGTGTCTGACGTTCCCACCGACTCTTGGCTGGGGTTGTCAGATGTCATCTGGGAGGAAGTGGATGATCTAGTCAACCAATCAAGGACCATTGGGTTGCTGAACAACACACGGCCGCTAGATGACAGTGGCAGTTCTGGCCTCACCGAGTGAACCCTGCTGCGATGTCCCCTTGCTGTGCTGCGACCTGGGCCTGCTCCAGGAATGTTTGTGCCACTGCCACTCACAGGTGAAGAGCCTGCCACCTCTCTGTCTGACATACTGTTTGTTCTAAAATGTACAAATACTGTTTGATGAAGATATCTGTATATGATAAATACACACCCTGTATTTGACTCCAAATGAACCCACTAAGAAGCTTGGGTAACCATTGGATATAAATTGCGCTCCACAAATGGGCAGGAAAAATTTACTTGTATGTGTATTTTACTGAATATAAAAGCACAAACAGGCTTAATTAACCTTCGGATATGAATTATACTACAGGCAAAATTTCTTCTTTGGCGGTGAAAAAGAACATTTCTTTTACTAAGTGCAACTGCAGAAAAATACTTAGTTAACCCTTGGATGTAAATTGCGCAAAAGAAATATGCTGCCAACAATTACCAGCTTTGTAGGGTGTTAAAACGGCGTGTATTTTATGGAACACAACAACAGAAAAACTTGTAATTAACCTTTGGATATGAATTATGCTAAAGGCAAAATTTCTTCTTTGGCGGTGAAAAAGACCGTTTCTTTTACTAAGTGCAACTGCAGAAAAATGCTTAGTTAACCCTTGGATGTAAATTGCGCAAAATAAATGTGCTGCCAACAATAACCAGCTTTGCAGCGTGTTAAAACGGCGTGTATTTTATGGAACATAACAACAGAAAAATTTGTAACTAACCTTCGGTTATGAATTATGCTACAGGCAAAATTTCTTTTTTGGCGGTGAAAAAAGAACGTTTCTTTTACGAAGTACAACTGCAGAAAAATACTTAGTTAAACCTTGGATGTTAATTGCGCAAAATAAATGTGCTGCCAACAATTACCAGCTTTGTAGCTTGTTAAAACGACGTGTATTTTACGGTACACAACAACAGAAAAACTTGTAATTAACCTTCGGTTATGAATTATGCTAAAGGCAAAATTTCTTCTTTGGCGGTGAAGAAGAACATTTCTTTTAGTGACCACAACAGCAGAACAACGCTTAATTAACCCCTGGATTTAAATTGCGCAAAATTACTGAGCAATCAAAAATTAAGTGGTATATGGATTGTAAAAACTCTGTTTCTTTAAGTGAATACAACAGGAACAGGCTTAGATAACCCTTGGATATTCAATGTGCTCAAGAACTTAGCAGATAGCGTTAAAATGTATATGCAGCTGAATTGGACGCACACTGGACTTCAGTTCCAATACCCCACAAAATTAGAATTAGAACGTAAGAGAAGCAGTCTCTGAGACAAGCTGTGACACCCCCCAAAAATCGCTGTATAAAAGTGAGTTCTTTAGTATGAGATATCATAAGCAGCAGCAGCACCTTCCCTACAGAGCACAGTGAGAGGAGTGTGAGGAGCGAGCATGGCGCCCGGACTTATATAGTGCGGTAACGTCACAGAATCCCGCCGGTCTCTGATTGGCTACATCCCCGCACATGTCATGTAGGCTACGCCTTTCTTCCTCCCAGACTTCTTTGCCCCATGTAACGCCATGTGCTCGCAGCCATTTTATCAATCAAAAACACGCTTCATTCCCGCGAATCACCCCAAACTTTGACTTCGTTCAGAATCGAAGTTTTCCTGAAATTCTAAACAAATTCCACTTCGTTAGAATCAATTCGCCCATCTCTAATAACTATATGTAGAATCTGTGGGCAGAAAGTAAAGCGTGACCCGGGAACTAACGTTGGCACCACGGCCCTGCATCATACAGTGTCACCATTCGTGTTTCAGATGTGGTGGTCCATCCTGTCCCAACAGCAGCAGCACCCAGTGTCAGGCCTCCCATTTCAGGCAGTCAAGGCTTCACCACCACTACCGAAGACAACTCCCTGTCTATTACATCATCTACCGGTCCAGATACTTCTGCTCCTCGGCAATCATGGTGCCAGCAGTCGTTCACCGAGACGATTGCCAAGAGACAGCAGTATGCATCTAGCCATCCCTAAGTGCAGAAGCTTACCGTGCTCCTGTCCAAGTTGGTGGTACTGCAGTCCCTCCCTTTTCAAGTGGTGGACTCTGCACCATTCAAAGAACTGTCCAGGAAACTTGGCATTCACTTCTGCCATTGTAACAACATGGGTAGTGGCTCCTCTAGACTCCCGCAAGCGGTGGTAGCGGCCACGCCAGGGAGTGGGGTCTAAATAGGTCCCGGTTTTCACCAGAGCCCGCCACAAGGCAGGATGGACTTTCTGTGGTGGGAGTCCTACCAGGTCGCTACCCCTGGCGTGACTAGCTTGTGGTGGCAGCCGAGGCGCAGCTAGGTACCGAATCGTAAGACAAAAAAACTTTTTCGTGTCAACAGGTAAGGCCCCAACAGGTCAGGGCAGGTGGCCGGAGATTCCAAAAGTCATGTAACATAGCAGAATGGTGGGTACACGGGAGACTTTTAATAATAAAACAGGGGGAATAATTGATGAACAGGAATAGAATAGATATATTAACAGGGGGAAATGTTTGAAAACAGGGTGGAAATTGATGAAAGGGGGAATAAATATATTAACAGGGAGAAATTATTGGAACAGGGGGGAAAAATTGATGAACAGTAATTATTATATTAACAGGGGGAAATTGATGAACAGGAATAAATATAATTAACAGGGGGGAAGGGATATTATTGGACAGGGGCGATATTGATGAACAGGGGAAATGCCATTAATTAAAACGAGTTTTGATGATCCAAGTGGTGCAGGAGTTTCCCATGGGCGTGAAGAAGTCACACACGGGGAGGAAATTGCTCCAATCTGGTTGTTCAAGTCTTTCTTACAAACCCATTGCAAGTACCATGCTAAGAAGGGGCCAGGAAAAAAACTTTGCATGAACTTCCATCTATTCTTACATTGCCAAGCACACCCCCCTTAAGCTGCGTGCCAGACGGCCTCCCCCAAACATAGGTGATATGTGATCATTTCCAAAACCGGTGGAATTACTAGCCCTTCCTATGTTGTAACGACAAATGAACAGAAGAAAGGTATTAATGGTTTATTTGATTGATCCAAGCGGGACAGGAGTACAACCCCTGTGTAATTTTTATGTCGGCCAGTGGCAGACCTCATGCGGTCGACACCTGCCATTTGCTCGGCTCTTTCATGCGGGCACTGTATATCTTGTCTGTGTTTTTTTCCCCCGGCTACAGGATTGTACGGAAGGAGTGGATCGCTGGGGCCAATGCAAGCGATTGACTAAGCAAACCAAAGCCAGGGAAAACGGAAAAGTCTAAGTAGCCCCCGGTTTTCACCAGAGCCGCAGCAAAGAGGGATGGGGCTGCTGCCGGCGTGAGCTACCAGGTCGTTACCCCTATGCGTGATTGCTTGCGATGGCGGCCGGCGGTTACAGCGTGCGGTACAGGAAAACGTTAATAGGAGGCGTAGTCGGGGACAGGGGCAGACGGTCAGGGCAGGACAGCAGAGCAGGTTCAGTAGTCAGAGAGACGGGGCAGACGGTCAGGGCAGGCGGCAAAAAGGCAAGGTCAGGAAAATTAAGCAATCTGAATGGTACACTGTTAATCAATAAGGAACTCCAATACTCTCTAAACCGCACAAAAACACACCAAACAGACTGGGCAGGAAGTACTGGGGGCGGATACCTAAAATAGGATTTCAGAGCACCGACCAATATAACCATTTATCGGGACACGGCCCTTTACATTTTGAGGAGCCGGCAGCGCAGCAGCGCCTTAACGCGGGGCCCCACGCGCGCGACGGGCCGGGACAGGCAAGTGCGCGGCGTTCACCGGAGCCGTGGCAGGTGTTATAAAGAGAGGCGGCGCCGAGGCAGCAGAGGGGCGTGCGTCGCAGGCCGCGACAAGCACGCTTGCGCCAGACCCCCGCTTCGTCGGGAGATGGCTCGCGGGGGGCAGCGGAGCCCGCGGACCCCCGCTGAACAGTTACCCACCCCCCCCCTTTACGTCTCCCCATCTCTTTTTTAGAAACTGAGAGGAGGACTGTCTGAGGAAAAACAGGTTGGTTCTCGGTTTCCCACACGACCGCTCCTCCGGCCCCGAACCCTTCCAGTCAATGAGGAAAAGAAGATTCGCTTTCCCCTCCAATGTTTCTGTGCCAACACACTCCTCGACCTCAAAGAGTTATAGAGTTGGCCACAGGAGAGAAGGCGAGAAGGTCCACGGGAGAGAAGAGAAGCGATTCAGCACCCACGGCTTGGGAGAGAGGACATGGAAAGGAGTTCGGGATGCGCAGGGTTAGGAGGCAGGCGGGCAGCCTTGTTGGACAACGGGTTTAGACGTTTGCAGTTACCTCAAAGGGGGACCCACATATTTGGTAGGACATAACTTGTAGCTAGGCACCCTAAAGCGGAAAAATTTTTGCTGGATAGCCAAACCCTTATTCGCCTGGCTCAAATTAGGGGCGGAACGGCAGTCCTGAGGTCTGTCAGGCATGAACTTTAGTGAGGGCAGAAGCCCGTAACCAGGGCATGTCGTGTGAAGTGCCAACTAAAGCCTTGATGTCCTTTATTGGGCATCCACGGCCGGGGGAAATTGACACGACGGTAAGAAAGGGGGGGGGAGAGGTGGGCGAGGGATGTGGACACAAAACACGAATACAAAATGGGGGAAGGCCCCGCGGATCTCCCGTGATCTAAAGTGTTATAAGAAAACTCCGCCCAGGGATGTAGATCAAGACCAAGTTATCTGAACGGGCGGGACCACAAATCTTCCTCAGGTAGGTGCCCCAAACACCTGGTTGTCACGCTCAACCTGGCCCATTAGTCTCGGGGGTGGTCATGCGGAAGAGACAGTCTAACTGGACCTGCAATTTGACCACCACAAAGCACCGCCAAAAATTTAGCAATAATTGGAATCCACTATCAGAGGGACATTATGTAAAGGGAGACCGTGCAGACGGGAAAACGTGACAGAAAAATGTTGGGCCAGTTGGGGGGAAGGAGGGTTAAACAGCGCAGTGGGACTAAAAGTGGGCCTATTTTGGAAAACGGTCGGGAAAAAAACAACCAGGAATGACAGTGTTTTCCCGGAGGATGGGGGGAGGTCCGTAATGAATAGTCCATGGCTATACTGGGTCCAGGGTTTTTCTGGCACATGGAGCGGCTCTGTGAAGAGGAACCCGCGGGCTAGAGACGAGGAACCTTATTACGGGCAAGGAGGTGCAGGCTAAGAAAAACAAAGTCCCTCTGTCCTGAGAAAGGGTAGGCCACCAAGTTATATCGGGATACAATAATTGAAGCCGGACCTATGAAATCCTGCGGTGGCATAGCCCAATGAGGAGAAGAACGTTTGTCCCCACTTCAGAATTCTAAGGCGGCAAGGCAGGTCGCACATACGTCTTCCCGGGAGGTAAGGTTGCTGGATGGTCCACGGGAGGGCAGCTGTGGCGAGTCGATCCGGGCGGGACAATGTGAGGGGAGGAGGATCGAGACCACTGTATCGAGGTAGGGAAACGGGTTAGAGCATCAGCTCTGAGGTTTTTTTTTGGGCAAGGCCGGAAAATGTAGGCGGAAGGAATCAAATCGGGCAAAGAAATAATGACCACCTAGTTGCCGGGGATTTCAGGGCGTTGAGCGACTGAAGTTATTGGAGATTCTGGTGTGTCTGTGAATATGTCAAATAGGGTGGCGAGCCCCCTCCCAGTAGGTGTCGCCATTCTTCAAGAGCAGCTTAATGGCCAGTGATTCACGATCAACCAATGGTATAGTTCTTTCGGCAGGAGAAAATGTTCTTGGAGTAAAAAAACCAAAGGTATGTAGCTTACCATGCGGAGGATACTCCTGAAGGAGGGGACCGCAACCGCGCCGGACTGAACGAAGCAATCCACTTACAGAATAAAACGGACAGCTAAGGGCTGGAAGATGGAACCAGGACCGGCGCCGAAGGCAATTCCGCTTTGGAGCCTCGGTAGGAAGGGCATATTTGGGCCTTGAAGGGGCTCAGGGATTTGGGATTGGGCTTTCTTTCTTGTCTGGCACCAAGGAGCCACCAGTGTAGAGTTAGGTGGGGGATGAACTTGCCTATAATAATTTCGAAAAATCCCAGAGGAAAAGTTGGTTTGTGAATGGCCCGAAGAGGCCCACAGGGTTTGGGGCCACAGAAACACCGCGGAGGAGCTTGGAACGGGGATCCATCCGGCAGACCATCATCAGGAGACGATGTACCTAAGAAGGGTAAGTGGCGCTGTTCAACAAAGAGGCACTTTTCGGGCTTGGCAAAGTGCTGATGATTGCGGAGCGAAGCTAGCCTGAGGACCTGGCGGGACTTGGTGGCGATTGAGTTCTCGAGACTCTGGGGAGATTGGAGGAGGAGAAGATGAGAATATCGTCCAAGTAGACGATTACACTGCTAGAGTAGGTCCCGAAAGGATCTCTATTAACAAAGTTCGGAAATTACTGCAGGGGCGTTGCAGAGACCGAATGGCATAACAAATTACTCACGAAATGGCCGTCAGTGTATTAAATGCCGTTTATCCATTCGTCACCTTCCTAATGCGGATTAAGTTGTAGGCACGCGTAGATCAGTTTAGAAAATATTTTCGCCCCCACGCAAGGCGGTCAAAAAGTTCTGAGAATAGGGCAACAGGGTAGCGTTTTTTTACGGAATTTTATTCAAGGCCCCCCGATAGTCGATGCAGGGCCGGTAGTGACCCGTCCTTTTTTCCTCGAAGAAGAAGCCGGCTCCAGCGGAGACGGGCCTTACGGATGATGAATCCTTTGCGGAGGTTATCCTTACGTACTCAGACATCGCCTTGAGTCTCCGGGACGGAGAGAGGGAAAACCGGCCTCTGGGAGGAGTACAGCCAGGTTGCAGGTCAAGGGACAATCATAAGGCCGGTGTGTGGGGGAAGAGTTCAGCCTGGCTTCTCCGAAAGACATCGTCAAAGACCCAGTAAGGCGAAAGGTTTTTTAGACCTGGTGGAGGTTTGGCAGACTTCGGGGAGACGACTTGTGGACCGAGCGAGGTAGATGCGGCTTAGGACAAGGCAAGAGAGAGGACACGTCGGAACCCCAACGCATGACTTCTCCTGTGCTCCCAACAGAGTCGGGGTGGTATGGTCCTGCAGCCAATGGAGGCCCAGAAGGATTTCCGAGGAGGATCGATGGACAGGACTAGATGTTGCCAAACGTCTCTTGTGAAGAGCCACAATTTGCAAAGAAAGAGGGGGCCTTACGGCAGGCGGATAGAAATCTTAAGGCATTCGCACAGGCTGACCGAGGAGACGAACAAGGTTTCTCGCAGCGGACAGTAACCGGGAGACTGAAACTGGTCATCAAGTTCGTGGCTTATGAAGTTTCGCGATACGGAGAGTCGATAAGGCGGTGGCCTGGAAGGTTGCTGTCGGAGAAGCGACAATAAGTTACGGGCGATGGTCAGAAGAGAGGGAGAGGCCCGTTCTGACACCTAGGGTTGCCTCTCATACGAGCCCTAGGTGCGGAAAGGTTTCCCGGGCGCACCGGACAGTCCCCAATGAAATGGCCCAAGAAACCGCCACAATAGAAGCAGAGACGCTGGCCACGTTCCTCCTGGGACAGGTGGGGCTCTCTCGTCCTGCATTGGTTCCTCTTCAGAGGCCTGTTGGAGGGAGGAAGAGGTGGACGCCTGGAACGTGAGGAGCCAAGGAGGGAGGGACGGGCGTGGACGGACGGTTTCCGTTGCAGGCGGAGCTCTTGTTGCCTTTCGGCGAGCGAATATCCACTAGGGGGCCAAATGGATTAGGTCATCAAAGGGCAGCTGGTAAATCCCGAGGGCGAGCTCGTCCTTGATTCGCCCCGAGAGGCCTGCCAAAATGTCGCCTCCTATGCTTACGTTGTTCCAGGTCGAGCTCCGAAGCGGGCTGCAGGTGTGAAACACTGCACCGAATACTGACCAACTGTGGTTGTCGCGCTGACGTAGCCAGGAGCTGCAGCGCTGAGGCCGCCGAAGAGTGCGGGCCACAGGTTCCCTCGAAGACGGTGCGGAACCACCGAGGAACGTTTGAGGGTACGCACGTCAGAGGAATCCCTCGGGATCCCATAGGGGTAGCCCAAGCCAAGGCTTCTCCAGTCAAGAGGCTGATAATGAAGGCCAACTTGGCTCGCTCTGTGGCGGAATTGGTGCGCCCATCATTTCGAGGTGGATGGAGCACTGGTGATGAACCCTCGACACTTCTTTGGTGGTCTCCATCGTCTAGCGTGAGGGGAGTGGCAGATAGCAGGGGAGACGTTCCTGAAGCCGAAAGAAGGTAGAGCAATGAGCATGAAGAGCAAATGGATGACAGGTGAAGAGGCGCAGCCGATGGAGGCAGATGAGTCGCCAGGTTGCATCAGGCCGCAAAGCTGACTCGATGCGTTGACTCTGCTGGGGCGGGACAGTCTGTAGTGATGTCCCGGAGATCGGGCAGAGGTACCCTGGCGAATCCATGCCAGTCTGTACTGTAAACGGAGGAGTGGATCCGCTGGGCCAATGCAAGGTGATAGCTCAAGACACGCCTGGGAAACGTTTTTCACCAGGAGCCAGCCGCAAAGAGGGATGGACTTTGCTGCGGC
Source organism: Phyllomedusa bahiana (assembly GCA_025379985.1). Taxonomy (NCBI): domain Eukaryota; kingdom Metazoa; phylum Chordata; class Amphibia; order Anura; family Hylidae; genus Phyllomedusa; species Phyllomedusa bahiana. The sequence continues at coordinate 32,998 of JAODAL010016717.1, read as the reverse complement.
GTGAGGCTACCAGGTCGTTACCCCTGACGTGACTTGCTTGCGGATGGCGGCCGTGGGTACAGCGTGGTACTAGAAACGTAAATCCAGAGGCGTAGGCGGGGGTAAGGCAGAGGTCAGGGCAGGCAGCAGAGGTTCTGTAGTCAGAGACGGCAGTCGGTCAGGGCAGCGGCAAAAACAGGCAGGTCAGGAACGTTAAGCAAGCGGGACTGGTACCCGGGTAATCAATACGGGAACTCCAATACTCTCTAACGGCAACAAAAATCACACCAACAGACTGGCAGGAGAGTCTGGGGGCAGGGTTACCCTAAAATAGGACCAGCGCCCGACAATAACCAGTTATCGGGACACTGGCCCTTTAAATTTAGAGAAGCCGGCGCGCGCGCGACGGCCGGGACAGGCAGGCGCGGCATTCACCGGAGCGCGGCCAGGTAAGAGAGGCGGCGCCGGGCAGCAGTGGGGTGGGTCGCGGGCCGCCGCAGGCCGCCGATCCCAGACACCCTGCGAGCGGGGAGATGGTCGCGGTGGGCCTAGCGGAGCCCGCGACCCCGTGACAAGGATGAATAACGTTCATTCCCACTTTTCATGTTGTCCCGAACAGCCAGTAGTGGATCGCCTGGACTACGCATGCGATGGTAATAGCCCACGCTTAGGTGCGGGGTCTAAGTAGGTCCGGGTTTTCACCAGATCCTGCCGCAAAGCGGGATAGACTTTCTGCATTGGATCAGAGTTGATCGATTATTATCGACAAAGTTGAAATCGGCACAGTTTTTATTGTGATCGAAATCTTTAGATCATGCGATTAATTTAGGTTAAAATCTGTGCATCATCTATTAAGATCCGACATTTTCGGCGCATCCTGTCATTGTGGCCGGCCAGCAAATCAGCCTTATAGAATAGAGCAGGGTGTGATGTGGTGTGCTGACGTCATGATGGGATGTGTATGGTTGCGATTGGCTGGAAAAAATCACATGACCTCTTTTTACATAGAATCAGCCCTTCCTGTTCGCTCAGTGTCTATCAGCGTCTCAGAGCAGATGGACATGCGCTCCTGATTGTCGTCCAAAACAGCTCAGCGGAATTAATCTGATTTCTTCACAGAGAAAGCTCTACTGTTAGCTATGATCCTTACTCAACTTAGTTAGATTAGGATTTGGAAGATTTTAGTAGTTAGGTAGAGAATTTTAAAGGAGCATATACCGCTTGTAAAGTCACAGGGGGAGTGTGGGGGGGCCCCCCTGGGGCAAACACAGACTAAGCACTATAAAGAATACTCGGGATAAAGTTCACAAGGACCTTAGTGTAGACACTTGCACTGCAATAGCTTTATTAGTAAACAGTTTTTCTATTGAAATATCTCCTGGATATAGGGCAGCTGAACTTATATTAGGATTTACACATCTTTTCTAGTAAACTGCAGGCTCTTTGTTAGGTGCAAAAACTCCACTTTAATGATCAGTATACATTCAGATAGGTGTTAATTTTCAATTTTGCCCATTCCACCTTTTGTTCATATATCCACCTTGCAGTTAAATTAGGGAATACAGCATTTTTGTAGTCAGCCACAGGTTGATATGTGCACAAAAAATACATTGTATTATCCGAATACATAACAGTTACGTGTTTTTTGCACTTTTTTGCCCAGTCCAGATTTGTTGATAGCCACCTTGAAGTAAATTTGAATCCAGCAATTGTGTAGTTACCACAGGTGTATTGATAGGTGCCAAAAAATACCCTTTTATTATACAAACAATAGCATTACATAGACGTGTTTTTTTACCTTTGGCGCACTACAGGCTTTGTTCATTGAGGCACCTTGCACTTAAATGTGAATACTGCAATTTTGTAGTCACACAGGTGAATTGAAAAGGTGTCAAAAAACATCTGTATTATCCAATATAAATTTCTCAGATACGTGTGGTTTTTTGACTTTTGGCGAACAACAGCTTTGTTCATTGAGGCACCGTGCACTTAAATGTGAATACTGCAATTTTGTAGTCACACAGTAGTGAATTGACAGGTGCCAAAAATACCGTTTATTATCCGGTATACATTACAGATACGTGTTTTTTGGACTTTTGCCCAGTCCGATTTGTTGATTGAAGCCACCTTGCCAGTTAAATTTGAAATAGCATTGTGTAGTTACCACAGGTGAATTTGATAGGTGCAAAAAAATACCTTTTATTATTCTCCTAATTACATTACAGATATGTGGTTTTTTTTGCACCTTTTGCCCAGTTACAGATTTGTTTGATAAATCCATGTCTTGCTGTTAAATTTGAATCCAGCAATTGTGTAGTTACCACAGGTGAATTGATAGGTGCCAAAAAAATTCCTTTTAATTATCGTTACATTTACAGATACGTGTTTTTTGCACTTTTTGCCCAGTACAGACTTTGTTGATAGGAGCCACCTTGCAGTTAACTTTGAATCGCAATTGTGTAGTTACCACTGGTGAATGAGAGGATGCCAAAAAATACCTTTCTATTATAAGAATTACATTTCAGATTCGTGTTTTTTAGCAACTTTTGCCAGTACAGATTTGTTGATTTGAGCCACCTTGCAGTTAATTTTGAATCCAGCAAATTGTGTAGTTCCACAGGTGATTTGATAGGTGCAAAAAAATTACCTTTTATTATCCAAATACATTACATAGCGTGTTTTTTTACTTTTGGCGCACTACAGCTTTGTTCATTGAGGCACCTTGCACTTTAAATGTGAATACTGCAATTTTGTAGTTCACCACAGGTGAATGAAAGGTGTCAAAAAATACCTTGTATTATCCAATAAAAATTTCAGATACGTGTTTTTTGGACTTTGGCGCACCACAGCTTTGTTCATTGGAGGCACCCTGTTGCACTTAATATGTGAATACAGCAATTTTGTAGTCACCATTGTGAATTGATAGTGCCAAAAATTACCTGTTTATATCCGAATACATTAAGATACTGTGTTTTGGATTTTGCCCAGTCCAGATTTGTTGATAGAGCCACCTTGCAGTTTTTACAGATATGAATATAGCAATTGTGTTAGTTACCAACAGGTTTGACTTGATAGGTGCCAAAAAAATACCTTTTTATTATCCTTAATACATTTACAGATATGTGTTTTTTGCACTTTTGCCCAGTCCAGATTTGTGAATAAAGCCATCTTGCAGTTAAAACAAAAAAAAAAAAAAAAATTATTTTTGAATCATCAGCAATTGTGTTGTAGTTTAGCCACAGGTGAATTGATAGGTGCCAAAAATACCTTTTATTATCCGAAATACATTACCAGCTTCGTGTTCTTTTGCACTTTTGCCCAGTACAGATTTGTTGATAGAGCCACCTTGCAGATAAATTTGAATCAGCAATGGTTGATAGCTACCACAGGTGAATTGATAGGTGCCAAAAAATACCCTTTTATTATCTGAACTACATTACAGATACGTGTTTTTTGACTTTGGCGCATACAGCTGTTGTTCATTGAGGCACCTTGCACTAAATGGTGAATACTGCAATTTTGTAGTCATCCACAGGGTGAATTGAAAGGTGCCAAAAATACCTTGTATTATCTGAATACATTTTCAGATACGTGTTTTTCACTTTGGCGCAGGCCAGCTTTGTTGATAGATCTACTTTGCAGTTAAATTTGATTACAGCAATATTGTAGTCACCACAGCGTGGAATTGATAGGTGGCCAAAAATACCTTGTATTATCCGTAATACATTTCAGATACGTGTTTTTTCCTTTGGGGCAGGCCAGCTTTGTGATTAGATCTTTATTTTGGCAGTTATATTTGAATCAGCAATTTTGTTTTGATCTGAGGGATTTGAGAATAGCTGTGATTTTGCCGTCTTTAATAAGAGACTTTCCAAAACTCTTCCATACCTTCTCAATTTTTATATTTCTGAACATGGAGCGAAAAAATGCAATGGTGGTAAGCGAGCAAAGACTGGGGTAGACATGGAGGTAGAGGTACGGAGAGAAGGTGCTCCCCTTCCAGTGATGGCGACAACACGCATCCAGCGGATACATCGTTGCAGGAACCGTCAGGCATGGTCATCGCTGGGTCATTTGCCATGTGAATTCAGTAAGGAAAAATTAACACAGCGTCGCCAATCTGTCCTTCAGTTGTGTTAATGCATCCTGCATCAGCATTTTACATCCCTCGTACTCCCAGTCCGGCCAACAAATGTCGTCATCAATCATCACAGATCCGTCCCCACATGAAGCTGCCAAATGTCAACTCGTGTACCACCATGTGGATAATCCATTTTCTGAAGACCTCTTTGATGACAAAATGCGGTTGGGGTCAGAAGGCATGTTACAAGATCAAGAGGCCAAAGAGTGATGTTTTCTTGCTCTGACGCCCCACGTTACTGATTGCCATCAGAGGGGAGGAGAAGGAAGCCGGTCAATCGGTTAAAATCCCGGTCCTGCGAGTCGCAACGCTTTGCAGTCACTCTTGCTTGTAGCCACGCGCTCATGGATGCAGAATGTCAGGACGACGAAGGTCACCTGTGTTGATGATGTGGATGTGATGACGACATTGCGGATTCACAACGTGGTCTTTTTCCAGCAGGAATTGCTTGCGAGCGCTTATCCACTGGACGAGGAGAGGAAGACGATGGGGTAGTAGTGTCAGTACGGGTATCGCCTCAAAAAGGGAGAGGGCGGTCGCAGAAGTCCGCCTGATATGATTCCGCCAGCTCGGTCAGCGGAAACCCCGCTCTTCGCTTATCGCCGTCCAAAAAGGTCCAGGACCTCTCAAGCCTGGGCCTTCTTTGAGGCAAAAATGCCTCTGATTCACCCAGCGATGTCATATGTCGCCTTTGCCGGTAAAAAAAACGCTATCATAAGTAGAGTCTAAAGAACCTTAGGTGTTAACCACCACCAACATGTCTAGTCACCATGCAGCGAATGCATGCTGTGATATGGAATGGCAACACTTGGCCAAAAAAAAGGCCAAGACCGACGCCGGGCCTCCACAACCACTGTCACACCCTCTGTCTCCGCATCCTCCTACTCCTCCCCACACCAAGAGTTCCTCAGCTGCACCATATGTCTCTCAGAGTCATGATCAGGGATCAGCCTCCGCTTCAGTCTCCAACAGTCGCTCGAGTTACAACCAGCACCACAGAGAACCAATCCTACAAACTTCTCCTTCCAGCCAGTTTGACGACCTGCACGCCGTTACAGCGGTCAGTCTAGCAGCCAGGCCTTTCTGTCTTCCAGGTTTGGGAGCAGAAGAAACACTTTAAACCAAACCAACTCAAAGGCCAAAAAGCCTGAATTGTCGGCATTGCCAGGATTTGGCTTGGAAATGTTGCCCCTTTACGTCTGGTGGACAACAGATGGGTTCCGCATGTCATGGCCCTTTGCCTGCCCCCCAATATCAGATCGCCGAGAGGCATTTCTTTGCCAGAAGGGCTGTCCTGCCTGGCCAGCAACGTGTCATCTAAAATTTCAAGCGCGTTGTCTGCATCTGGCGGAAAAGTTCCATCTGACCACCGACAAAAGAACTAGTAAGCACGGCCAAGGCCGCTATATCTCTGGACAAGCTCACTGGGTGAGTGGGTGGATGTCTATGGGGGTGATTGGTGGCTATCAGTGCTCCGCGCTCGCTTTCAAAATGCAGGGATAGTGCAGGGTTCTTTCCCCAAGGTCCTCTGGTTGGATCACAGTTGCCCAGAGAAACCAGGCCGTGTTGATATTAATCTGTCTTGGAAAACCGTCCAACACAGGTTCAGGAGATGTTGGGACGGCTCTCCGCAACGAGACCGAGCCTGGCTAAGGTCCAAGAACCTTGTGCCAGGCAAGGTGTGTGTGCGATAACGGGGCGGAAAATCTGCTGGACGCCCTTAAGATCGGTAGGCCTGGAGCACATCCTTGCCTGGAACATGTCATGAACCTTGTGGTCCAGAATTTCTAAAAGAGCTACACCGGGTTGGACTGCCTGATGGAGGAAGGTCGAGTCTAAGTTAGCACTTCGCCGTTCGCACACTGATTCATCCCGCCTGGCTGCGTTATTGCAGCGTCAGCCCGGCCTCCACATTCAAAACCGTCTCATTGTGACGTCCCCATGGGCAACACCACTGGAATTCCACCCTCCACATGCTCCAGCGATTGTGGCTGAAGGCGCAATGCCATTATGCAGTACGACAAGTGACACATGGCCTGACAAGCAGCGGTGCGGACCTCGGGGTGTTGAGCCACCGAGAGTGGAGGAAGGGAAAGAGCTCTGCACCATCTTGCCAGTTTTGAAGAAGCCACCAAAATGGTCAGTGCGGACAATGCCCTTGTCGGCATGAGCATTGTGGTGATCTTAAATTCTGGAACGATCGTTGGACACTCTGAAACAACAGGTCCCGCCAGCGATGGAGGAGGAGACGGGACACAGTGCGGACACGGACCTTTCTCTCCGTCAAATCCACAAGGGCCCCACAGTTTCACAATTTCATCGGTCTTCATTAGGCAATGGTTCGGGGTCCAGAGCTAGTGCAAGGTGGCGCATCAGCTCTCAGGGTGCATCATTCAGGCAAGTCAGGGCTGTGTTGAAGCTGTGCCCGGGGGCAGCGGAGGAGGAGGAGGTATTCCTAGACACCGACGTTACCGACGTCCCTGCCCTTTGGGAAAAAGGTTGGCGCGAATTTGAGGCGGAGGAGGGAAGTGAGGGAAAGATCAGTTTGCTAGTGCCCCTCGACCCAGAGGCTTGGGAAATCAAGGCCCATCTCTCAAATGAGTGCTTGGATGCTCCATTTCCTCCAACAAAGATCCTCGCATTAAGGCCATCAAAATTTAACAACAGTTACTGGGTGGCCACCTTCCTGGATCCCCGGTACAAAACAAAAACTCAGCACTTTCCTTCCACCACCCAAAAAGAGAATAAAATGCGGAAAAGGAGACCTTGCTGATTGATCAACTGGAGACCTCTGTTGCGTCTGCTTCATGTTACCCAAATGTCACGGTGGAACAACATCAGCGATGTGACAGCAGTAGAGTGCCAAGCAGCCGTAGCGGCAGAAGCCTAATGGGTGACCTCTGGCAATCTTTATTTACCACCTCACCAACGCATGCAATGCAGGGCACACATACAACACCCAGAGACCAGTTTAAAGATCATGGTGCACGACTATCTGCGTCTCAACACCGATGTTTTTGTATGTGTTCCGGACCCAATAGACTTCTGGGTATCCAAAATGGACGAATGGCCCGAGCTCGCTCGCCACGCCATAGAGGTGTTGTCCTACCCAGCAGCCAGCGTCATATCTGAGTGGACCTTCAGCACAGCTGGAGGAGTCATTACAGACAAACGCATCCGGCTTTCCACAGATAATGTGGATCGTTTGACTTTCAAAAAACCATATGGAGGAAAAAAGGCTATAAAACTTAACTTTTAATAAGTGATATAAAAAAACATGCAAAATGACGCCCCAAAGAAAAAGACAACAATAATAGTTAGCAAGGCTCAACCCGTTGGAAGGCTTGACTAGTTCCCTATTGAGACCTCAAATGGCAGGAGCTATTAAGCCCTAACCTACCAACAATAACAGGAATGTCGCCCCAATAAGGGCGGTCCTGGCCGGAGCCTGTTCCTGCAAGACGCTGACCCTATAAATAACCTAATGGTTCCTTTCCCAACATGTTTCGACTCTCCAGAAATCGCATCAGGGGATGATGAAGATAATGGAGACCAAAAGGAGGATAAAGGGGCTAGTATACAATGTGTTACAACAAGCCTCTAATAATAACTGGCATAAGAATGTGAATAGAAATGCTGAAAATATGGTTTTATAAGATTCAGCGCCAGAAACCATCAAAAAGAAAACGCCTCATACACCTGGATTATTTTACTCACGGTTACCCAGGTGAGACAGCAATCAATGCAAAATAGAATGAGCAATGTGCATCAAGAGGCCGGGTACAGGCATCAAACTGAGGATGCTCAGAAGCAGTACGTCCCTCACCCTGTAAAGGTGTTCCGGCCTTTACAGGGTGAGGGACGTACTGCTTCTGAGCATCCTCAGTTTGATGCCTGTACCCGGCCTCTTGATGCACATTGCTCATTCTATTTTGCATTGATTGCTGTCTCACCTGGGTAACCGTGAGTAAAATAATCCAGGTGTATGAGGCGTTTACTTTTTGATGGTTTCTGGCGCTGAATCTTATAAAATCATATTTTCAGCATTTCTATTCACATTCTTATGCCAGTTATTATTAGAGGCTTGTTGTAACATATTGTATACTAGCCCCTTTATCCTCCTTTTGGTCTCCATTATCTTCATCATCCCCTGATGCGATTTCTGGAGAGTCGAAACATGTTGGGAAAGGAACCATTAGGTTATTTATAGGGTTAGCGTCTTGCAGGGACAGGCTCCTGCCAGGACCGCCCTTATTGGGGCGACATTCCTGTTAGTGTTGGTAGGTTAGGGCTTAATAGCTCCTGCCATTTGAGGGTCTCGATAGGGAACTAGGTCAAGCCTTCCCAACAGGTGAGCCTTGCTAACTATTATTGTTGTCTTTCTCTTTAGGGCGTCATTTTGCATGTATTTTATATTTACTTATTAAAAGTTAAGTTTTATAGCCTTTTTTTCCTCCATATGGTTTCTTGATTCAGTTGGCTTTGAGGAATCTTTTAGTGCTCACGCTCCTAGTGACCACTTCAGCACATTTGTCGTTTGACTTTCATCAAGATGAATCAGGCATGGATCTCTGATGATATTGTGGCCCCAATTGCCGAGGCACCGATTAGTTGCCGGTCTAATTCACATTCCTCTTTAAACAGAAATGGTCCTCTTGAAAAATGTTTTTTAAAATGATCATTTCTTACTGCAATTTTTATTCTTTTTTCCCAACAGTTCATTTTGCTGGTTTTGCTGTGAGGAGACTGTAAAAGACAGCAAGGTTTCATGACAACACCGTATTCCATTTACTCACTTTATCTTAAGAAGTTTTCGCACTGTCAATGGTTTTGAGGTCATGTTGCTGGGGATATACAGCTATAATTATGGTCCTTTGGAACAGAAATGTGGCTTTTAAGTGGCATTTCTCCCTCACAATTTTTTAATAGTGGCTGAGAAGTCATATTTATAATTTTTTGGGGTCATGTAGCTGTGAGATACAGCAATAATCATGGTCCGTTTGAAAAGAAATGTGGCTTCTAAGTGGCATTTCTCCCTCACAATTTTTAACAGTGTCTGAGAAGTCATTTTTATAATTTTTGGGTCATTTCTGCTTTGAATGCAGCAATACTACAGGTCCTATTATAAAAAATGTTGTTTCTAACAGACATTTGTTCTTCACAATTGTCCAAAGTGGCTCAAGGGTCATGCTTTGAATTTTTGGGGGGCATTTTGCTTTGAAATGCAGCTATACTACAGGTCCTATCATAAAAAATGTTGTTTCTAACAGACATTTGTTCTTCACAATTATTCAAAGTGGCTCAAGGGTCATGCTTTGAATTTTTACGGGCATTTTGCTGTGACATGCAGCTATACTACGGGTCCTATTATAAAAAAAAAGTTGTTTCTAACGATTTTGTTCTTCAAAATTGTCAAAGTGGTAAAGGGGTGATGGTGCATCAGAAACAGGAATGGGTGGGACCTTTTAATGACACATAGAAAAAATGACTTGTTTTTGCAAGATTTTTTAACAAGCTATCAACCCCTTATTGAGAAAACCCCATTTAATACAATTAAAAAAGGAAAACAAAGACAGGTGGGATTCCATCCTATTTTAAAAAATGTGTTTTCTAGAATTAAACTCTAAAAAACTTGCATGTACAAAATGCTGTTAAAAAAATTCCCTAAATTGTACAAGGGAGGTAAAAAACTTACCAAGTGGGTTATTCAGAGGACATGGAGTATGGACCCGGACAGAAAAAAAAAGTACAGAGACAATTTCCTCCGCCGTTAGGTAAAAATGAGAAAAATAAAGCCAAAAAAAAGGGCACCGGGGTGGAACGGAGCTTTAACCACCGTTTTCCAGGAAGAAATTGGTCCCACTCTACGGGCGGAAACCAAGCGCTACCCATGACAAGCACAGTTTAGCCCCAGTGAAAATAAAATGGGGGTTGAAAGACCCTTTTTCCGGCACTTTTTAATTGGGGAAGAGTTTGGGGCCATGCTGGGGCCCAGGACAGGGATGCCCATGTCCAGTTCAACTAAAATGGTGGTTAAAGATCCTTTTTCCGGCACTTTTGAATCTGGGGTCATGCAGGTTTGGGCTCATGCTGTGGCCCAGGAAAGGGTTATGTCCTTCCATTTTCAACTAAAATGGGGTTGAAAGCTCCTTTTTTTTCCGGCACTTTTAAATCTGGGGTCATGCAGGTTTGGGGCTCATCTGCGTTCCAGGACGGGGATTTCAATGCCCCAGTTAAAGTAAAATGATGATTCAAATCATACTGCCTTCTGGCATTTTTAAATTTGTGGGTGATTTCAGTTTTGGGGTTCATGCTGTGGTACAAGACAGGATAGTGAATGTGTGTGTTTTTTTTTTCTGGGCTTTTATAACAAAGTGTGTTCCCTAAGATTAGCACGAAACCATTTGACTGTTGGGATTTTAATTCCAGCTTCTCCACCCTGTTTGGGTTTTAAGAATAAAGGTTTTGTTGCTCTCCCATAACTTTAATGGTCATCGATCTAACTACTATCGCTATCGACTAATTTTCGAGATGGTCGACTATCAACCATCGACCGATGTCGATGGCCAACGTAATCGCTCAACACTACATTGGATGTCTACCATGTCGCTACCACTGACATGATTTGCTTGCAGTGGCAGCCGAGGTGTAGCATGGAATAACATCGTAAGGCAAACTCAGTGTCGGGGATAGGCGGTAAGGTCAGGCAGGGGGGAAATGGTCGTGGTCAGGGACAAAGGCAAGGGGTTATGGTAAACGTTTATAACAGACGGGGTAAAGGGAATTGTTTCTTTGGGCTCTAAAGATTATTATTATTATTATTTTTTTTATAGTTTTGGGAGGCGGTTGTGGGGAGCCTTTTTCCATTGAAAAACAGCTAAAAAATTTCCACAGCTTTCAAAATCTGGACACCTAGATAATGGTTTCAGCAAACTTTTCCTTTATCAGAACAAATGAACGTTTATCTACTTGCTTTCTTAAACCACTTGAAATCTGTGGGATGAAATTTTGTTCCACGGGTAACGGGGGAGGGCCTCCGAAGGCCCTTGTGTTTTTACTTTCTGTAATTGGACATACGATTCATATTCTTATATGAAGTTCTTTAAAAAGCCATTTTGCAGCACTTGCTTTTGCTTCTTTTTTGTTCTGTCCCTTTCGCGTTTTGACTGGAATTTAAATCAACAATTGCACAGAATGCAAAATAAGCACCTAAAACATTTCCGAGTTATGGTCTCCTTCATTTCAATTTCCCATATCTGCATTTGAAAGGGTGTAATGCAGAATCTGGTTAAAACCACCCTTTTTATATCATAGTGTTTGATCGTCACTGCTATCCCCTAAACGGTTTTTGGGTAGCAGAGGTGCCCGCTCGCCAAAAACCCCCTGCCACTCTCCACATCAATACTGCAAGAAGAAAGGAATGTCTGCCCCTTCGCTGTATAGGGGCGCTGACCCAGCCAATCCAATCTCTGCTGAATATTAACGGACAGAGGTGGGTTGAGGACAGGTGAGGGGCGCTGATCTGTTCCCGCGTCAGTTGTATCTGAAGAACCCACTGACTATTGCCTAGGATTTCAGTGTCATCTGGAGAAGTTGATGACCTACTCAAGCAACAAGAACCTTGGGGTTGCTGATCAACACACGGCGCTACATGAACCGGCATTCTGGCCCACCCAGTGACCCCTCTGTACTCCCTTTACTGTGCTTTTACCTTGGCTGCTCCCGGAAAATTTTGTGCCACTGCCCCTCCCATGTAAGAGCCTGCCACCCTCCTGTTGACATACTTTTGATAAACATTTTCAGACTCGTTTTTAAAGGATATCGATATGAAAATCACCCTGTTTTGACTTCAAATGAACCCACTAACAGGCTTGGATAACCTTGGATATAAATTGCGCTCCACAAATGGCCCGGAAAAATTTTTTGTATGTCCGTTTAAAAACACCGTTGTATTTTTTGAATATAAAACACAAAAGGTTAATTAACCCTTGGAAAAATTGACTACATACATTACCCGGAAAAAAATTAAATGGTATGTGGTGTGTTAAAACGTCATTTCATTTAATGACTCAAAAAACAGAAAACAAGCTTTATTAACCTTCGGGTATAAATAAAGGCAGAATCACCAGGGAAAATTTCTGTCTTTGGCGTTTGGGGAAAAAACCGGGATTTTTCTGACTACATACACAAACACGCTTAAAAAACCTTGGATATAAAAAGGCCCAAAAAAAAATGAGCACAGAAAATTTTTTTTTATGGGGTGTTTAAAATGCCGTGTATTTTTCTGACTAAAAAAAACACGCTTAATTAACCTTTGGATATAAATTATGCTACAAAACACCAGGAAAAATTTTTCTTTGGCTTTTAAAAACAATGTTTTTTTACGACTATAAGCACAAACACGCTTAATTAAAACCTTCGGATATAAATTATCTAAGGACAAATTTATCTTTGGTTGAAAAAAAACAGTTTATTTTTCTGACTACAATTGCACAAAACAGCTTAATTTAACCCTTGGTATTAATTGGCAAAAAAAGAGCTGCAAAAAATTAACTGATATGTGGGTGATAAAACGCCGTGAAATTTTTCTGACTCAAAAAAAACACCTTAATTTAAACCTTTGGGTATAAAATTAGCTCAGAAACACCGGGAAAATTTTTCTTTTTGGGATTTAAAAAAAACACTTTTTCTTTTACTGACTATAATAGCACAAACACGCTTAATTAACCTTTGGAATAAATTATACTCAGGACAAATTTCATCTTGGCGTTTAAAAATACGTTTATTTTACTGACTACAAATTTCAAAAACACGCTTAATTAACCCTTGGGTATAAATTGCGCAAAAGAAATGGCAGTAAAAAATACCTTTTGGGGTTTAAAACCTGTGTATTTTACTGATACAAAAGCAAAACCGCTTAATTAACCCTTTGGGGTATAATTTATGCTACAGGAATCACCGAAAAAAATTTTTTTGCTTTGGCGTTTTAAAAAACACTGTTTTTTTTACACTACAAAAAACAGAAACACGCTTTTTTTTAACCTTCGGCTAAAATATGTACAGGTATCCCAGGAAAAATTTTGTCTTTGGGTGAAAAACATTTCTTTTACGACTACAATGCACAAACACCTTAGGAACCCTTGGATATAATTGCGCAAAAGAAATGGCACAAAAAATTAATGGTGTGTATTTTAAAAACGCGGTTTCTTTTTTGAATACAAGAGCAAAAACAGGTTAAAACCCTTGGGTATTTAATGTCTCCAGAACTAACCAGATTCATTTAAAAGTATTGTAGCAAATTTAACCACACTGGACTTTAATTCCAAACCCCCCCAAAAAAACAAAATTAAATGGGAAAAGGGCTTTTCTGAGAAAACGGACACCCCCCAAAAATCGCTTTATAAAAAAATTTCTTTTGTTGAGAACTCAGCTAATACAGCAGCTACGCACGGCAAAAAAGAGGAGTGTGAGTGCCAGGTTGTGTCCGGAAATTATATAGTGCGGGACTACACAGAATCCCGCCCGGGCTCTGATTGGCTTCATCTTGCACATGTCATGAGGAGTTCCTTTTTTTCCTCCCCGAGTTCTTTGCCCCATGTAAACCCCTGTCTTGCGGCCATTTTATCAATTAAAAAATGCTTTAAATTTCCCGCGGGGTTACCCCAAACTTCGACTTTGTTTAGAACCAAAAAGTGTTCCTGAAATTCTAAACAAAGTCCTCTTCGTTAGAATCAATACACACATCTCTAATTGTTATATTATCATTTATTTATTTTTTCAAATAAACCCTATTTATAATCTACCTGCATTTATTGCCGTCTTTATGATATACCTTCAGTATACTGTGCTTATAATAATGGTTGTGTATTTAATTTAATTCTATATTTTATGGAGAAATGCATGATTATGTATATAAATATTGTACAGTGGTCCCTCAACATACAATATCAATTGGCTCCAAGATAATCATTGTATGTTGAAACTATAACTCTATGGAAAACTGGTAATTGGACCCAAAGCCTCAAAATATCACCCCAATATAGTACAAAATGAAGATTAAAGAAACTTACACAAAAAAAGGATACCAATAAAGCAACTCCTTACATAAGAGCTGCTGGAAGCTGGAAATCACTTTCTACTTTGAGGACAGGAGCTTTATATATAGTGTACCATAAAAAAAGAAAATGGAGTTGTTTTGGCTTGGTGCCCAAGGATGCACTCATCCTGCAATATTTAAAGAACAGTACAGAACATGTAGTGCTGCAGTATACTAAAGAAAGCCTCTGCTAGACTGCCAGTCATTGCATGCAGTTTACTAACGCAGATATTTTAGAAGTTAAATGTTCTTTGATATACAGTAAAAAATACTGCCGCAGACATAACTTTTTTTTATGCCAAAATGATGTACTACCGCAGAGGGACCTGACAGACCCCATTGTAAGTCACTGAAGACCAACAGGCAATGTTTGTATCCATTTTATTATAGATCCTGAGGTCACTGCACTGTGGTTTCTGTCATATATTAAGTTTAATTTTTTGAAAATAATTCATAAAATAATAACTGAAAACAATGGTAAAAGTGATGAGTCAGCAGAAGTTCCTGTCAGTGGAAAGTTATCTTAATCACGGGGTCTTTTCCGTGATTCCAAGTGTTTCCATGAATATGTATAAAGCAATCCATAAATTTTATATGAACAACACTGAATATTTGTATGGAATAAGATGAAACACAGCAGAGGTCAATTGGGGCTAGACTTGTGACTATGATTTAGAAGGACTTCTATATTTCTTTGGAAAAAATGCACATATGCAGGAGCATATGTGGTGACAGTTCTCCTAAATGACTTAAATTTATCTTGAGCTAATTAAATACAATACCACAACCTGCAACTCAGCAACTAAGCCAGGATGTGATTATGTGTAACTGTACAGAGTGAAGAATTCAATTTGATATAGCTAATGTTATAGCTATCCAGAATGGGTTTTTACTGAAGTTATGATTCTATTTTGCACATGGTGGTACTAATGTTTAATATTATTCAATTTTTATAAAGTACTACAGGTTGTAGTTGTGCAAAAACAATATACCACCATTACTTTAAGCTAACCAATTTCTTTAAAAGGAAATATGGAAAAGTTTGTCTGAAATGACCTCTAGATATCATGCCATCCTCTTCTACTAAGAGAACAAAGAGATGCCAGCTACAATGACATCATTCACCAGAGCCTTCCTTCTCACTACACACTGCAGAGCCAAGGAAAGGAGTGCTGGGTTACAGAAAGCTGCTGTTTTGATGCAAAATAGTGCATATATGTATGGTGCGTCAAAGGTGCCAGGACACCTTTTTATTTTGGAAACTAAAAGGAAAATTACATCTGAATACCCCTGCAATTAGTGAATGGAGCGGCCTATCTTTTAGGTTATGTCCAGAACATTGATGCCATCTTGAAAGCTGTCATGTTGGATAAATGGCAAGGTTTTCCAAATGGGAAGGTGGTGCAGCATATCAAAGAAGACCGGAATTGTTTTAGAAATTAACTACTGCAATCAGATTTACAATATCTCTTGTGGCTCAAAAGTTATCAAAATATTTCATAAAAAATATCTTCTTTAATTGTATCAAAAGTTAGGATATTTACATTCAATTATACTTAGGCATATAGAAAAATTTCTCAAGTAATTGAGTAAACACTTGCGGTATAGTAGCTCTCCAAACTTGGAGTAGTCAGTACTGGTAGGACGCCCTATGCTCAGGCTTTTTCTTCTAGCACTCCCCACAGTTTGTCAGGTGTCAAACATCAACTGCTAGACGGCTTTTCCGGGTGTTGCAACACTCTCCAACCGAAACGCCATCAAAGCGGGAAATTACGACACCTGACAACTGTCGACTGCAGGAAGAAACGCCTAACATGGGGGCGTCCACCGGGACGACACTCCAATTTTGGAAGCTACTATACCGCAAGTGTTTACTAAATTATTTTGAGAAATTTTTCTATATCCTAATAAAATTTGAATTAAATATCCTTTAATTTTTATACAAAAAGAAGATTTTTTTTAGAAATATTTTCCCAAAATGTTTCAATTTGGGTTTTTTTTTGCTATAGAAATTTTTTAAAAATCAAGGCTTTGAGCAAAGTGCCTACGTTTATACTCCTGCTAATGCGGTTTGAATTTTTAATAAGAGGTCTTGCTAATTACATCAAAACTTATCAACACATCTAGAGATGGGCGAATTTCAAAAACGATTCGGTCACTTTCCCCAAAATTTTTCCCCACAAAAATTTTTTTATTCCGAATTACTTGGCACGAATCGCGTTAAAAAGCATTTTTCCCAAACTCCCACAAGCCTGCAGGGTGCGGGTTAAACCCTTTTGTCCATGATTAAAAAAGCAGAGGGACGGGTTTTGGTTTTCCATACAATTTTGGGTTTTTTAAAAGTATTAAAACCAGGGGAACGGGCCCCCCTTTTCTTAGAATGGGGCTTCCCCTAAAAAATACCCCAAAGGACAAAAAGGGGGCAAAACTGCCCCAAAAAACTCAAGGGGGGAATTTTAGCCTGATAAAGTCATCCCAGCAAAAGGGCCTGGGAAAAAAACGGGCTGAGTGGCTAAAGGGTGGAAAACAATAGTGACGATAGGGGGGGGAGGGGGGACGGGGGGGCCTTTTAAAACGGGGGCACCCGGGAGGGGCGGGGCTTTGGCCCACAAGGGACATTATTAAAGGTTTGGGCAAAACACAGGAAAGGGGCCCACAGAGTTGAAAAACAATTTGACTAAAGAGCGGGGGTCACGGGGGCAGCGTTTTGGGAGGGTCCAGGCCATTTGGCACAATGCCCTTCTGGAGGCGGAAAAAACAGTATTAGGCCCCCGGTGCCACAATGATAAGTGTTGGGATTTCCACGACAGCGGGCAGCAGTAATACCAGGAAAAGTTTGGGGCCCAAACGAAATGAAAATTCTTGGGGATGGGGGCAAAAAACAAGTAATTTTATCCATAAACAGAGTGGCACAATCACACAGTGTGGGGGTCCCCGGCGGCAGCAGAAAGAATCGGGGCATGGCAAAAAGACATTCTGGAGGCGGGAAAACGGTATTTTTGGCCCAAAAAGGGGAAAACAATAAAAACACGGGTGTTTAGTCAGGGGGCGGCACCCGGTAAAGGGGGATCGGGCAGGGGCCCAAGGAAATGACATTTTTTGAGGCGAAAAAACAAAATTACCACAGAGTGGTTAAATCACACAGTGGGGGCAGGGGGCGGCAGGGGATAGTGAGATCAGGGGGTGGCACAAGGGAAAATTCCCTGGAGGGGCCCAAAACAGTTTTAAAGGGGGCCACAATTTGGCCCCAACACACGGGTTGGGGGAGGTCACGGCGGAAAAGCAGCAAAAAGTCGGGGAAAAAAAAAGGGGCAAAAAAACCCCGGTGTGGGGAGGGCGGGGGCGGGGGGAGAACCATGGAGAAAGCATGAGGGGGGCAAGAGGGAAACAAAGGACATTCGGGAGGTGGCAAAGGAAATGGGGGGGAAGCCCCCCAAAGGGGGGCCCTAGGGGAACTGGGGACGGGGGGGGTAGAGGGGCATTGGGGGCAGCATGAAGGTAGGGGGGGTTGGGGAAAACAAGGGACACAGTGTGGGGGGCCTTTGGCGGGGCCAGCCACAGCACGGGCATGAGGGTAAAGGCCCAGGGGGCACAAAGGGGAACACAGTGTGGAGGGAGGGGCAAGAAACCGGCCAATAGCAACCGGGAGAGAGGCATAGATTTGGCACAAAAACAGAGGTTGGGGGGTTGGGGGGCAAAAACCTTTCCCTGGTTTAAGAGGTGGGGTGGGGAAAAGGATGGGAAAAAAGGGGGGGCCGGCAAGATGGGGGGTTTGGGGCATCAGGGCGGGTGGCGCATCAAAACCCATTGGTTTAAAGGCCCGGGTAGGTTTAAAAACCCAAACAAAGGGCCAAAGGGGCATTGGGGGGGTGGGGGGAAATTTTTCCGGGGGATCCAAAGGGGGCCGGGGATTCATTTTCCCAAAAGGCCCTTAGTGGCCACATTTTCCCTTTGAAAAGGGCGGGGTTCTCCTTGGGGTAACGAGGGAAACCCCCCCCCCGCACTGAAACACCCGCTCGATCCCAACAACTATTTGGGGGGGGCAGGGACAGCTTCTCCACGGGCAAACCCGGGGGCCGGGGGTTTGGGGCCAAAAACATCCGGGTTTGGCTGCCCAGTGATCCAGGGGGGAAATCCTAACTGAGGGGGGGGCAGAGTGCTTTTCCAATTTAAGGCCACAACCTGTTGGTTCGGGACTGCCCCGGGGTTCCGTGCTTTGCTGGGGCCCTGGCGATCCCCTGGCCCCCAAAAGGGCGGGTGAAAAGGGGGGGGACTCAAAAAGGAACCCCTTCCAGACTTGGGTTTACAACGTTTGGGGGCGGGGTCCCGGGGGCCCTACCCCCCCACCCGGGCCCTAGCACCCCCGGGGGGGGGCAGAAAGTAGGGTGAGGGGGATGGGGAACCCCCCCGGGTTCAGACCTTTGGTCAGAGTAGGGACTTTTCCCCCAACATTAAGGGGGGGGGCCCAACTTTTCAGGGGGGGGGATTTCCCTAAAATTTGGGGGATTTTTTCTTTTCCCCTTTTTAGAAAAAGCGGGGAAAAAAGGTTTCCCCATTTTGGGGGAACCGGGTTTCGAGGGTCCCAATTGGGGGTTGGGGAGGGGCCAAAAGGGGTCTTTCCCTCCCAAGGGGGGCGGGGGCCATTTCGGCGGTGGGGGGGCCGGGGGGCAAAAAAGCATGCGGGGGGGGCCCGGGCAAAAAAGGGACTTCCGGGGGGGGGCCCCCCCCCTTTCCATTTCCACTGCATACTGCCACGGGGGTTTTGGGGTTTCATCTGCCTAAATTTTCCCATCCCCATCCACCCCCCAGCCCCCGCTCCGACCCCTCTCTTTGCACCTTGGGAAAAAATCCCATCTTTTTCCCCCAAGCCCTTTCTTCTGCCCCCAATGTCCTCCTCCCCCCCTTTTTTTCATCCCCCCCGGCCCCCTCATTTTGGCCACGAGATGAAAGTCGCCACATCCCCCTTCCCCTGCCCAACGGGTTTTTTTCCACATCTTTTTTCCGGGAAAAGGAAGCATTGGAAAAGGGACGTTATACTCCCAAAAATTCCCGGGGCGATTTGACAAAAAACCCGTCCCCCTCCCTGAAGGGCCCCCAACAAACGGCAGGTGTACGCAGGGACTTCCCACTGGCTGAAAATCAAAGTTTACACGGGGTATTTTCTGCTGCCGGATAAATCAAAAAATTCTTTAAATTTTGGCCTTTTTTCCCTCCTTCAAACATTTCGGTCCAACATGTTAGGCTGGAATTTCCAGGGGTTTTTTGAAAACACCGCATATCAAAAGGGGTTTTGGGGGGGAAGGCCGTTCCTCCCCGCTGAAAAACCGAGGGAGGGGGGTTCCTGGCTTTTTTACAAAATGAATAAAGTGCATGCACATTTTCCGGGGCCTTTTTTTCAGAATTTTCTGAAGATCGGGGGAAGCCCACAGGAAACCTTTTTCCCAACCAGATTGAACCCCAATGCACCATGCAGAACGCAGGACCTTTCCCTTTTCCCCTGGGGTGCACCCGGGGGAAACACCATTTTCCCTCCCATTTTTCCCCCAAAAACCAAAGGGTTTTCCGTTTTTTTTGCAGTTTGGGCCCCGGAGAAAGCCAACACCTTTTTTTTTTTGCTGCATGACGGGGGGAGCATTTTCCCTTTCCCCTGGGGAACTTCGTTGCCCGAGGCAAGCCAGGGTAAACTGCGGGGACCCCGCTGTCCCTAAAACATGGGGTTTATGAGGGAGCAGTAATTTTTTGGGGGCCCTGATTTTGGGGGGGTGGTTTTGGGGGAGGAGGAGGGGGGGGAAATTTTCCCAAGGTGAAAGAAATTTTGGGACAACGGGGAAAGAGAAAGCGGGCGTCCCCGGCCCAAAATTGTTGGTGTCCGGGGCCCTGGAAGAAAATTCACCCAGGGGGGTTCCGAAAAGGGAAAAGACCCTTGGCCCTGACCTTTAGTTTAAAGCTCCAACGTCCGCTGGGGGGCCCTGTCCCCTTTGGAAAACCAACCGAAAACTCTTTGGGACCCCCCTTTCTGTTCTACATATTTATGAAGGGGCCGGTATTTTCCTTTTTTGGGAAAAGAAATTACGGCTTGAACTCTCCATCTCGGCAGGGCAAAAAGCCTTTAGTTCCTGAAGGGGGAAAGAGTCCACCTTTTGGGGGGGAAAGGGGGGGACTCAGTCCCCAAAAACCTTGGGAACGGGAAAAACGGCCCACCCTCGGGAAAACCTTAGGAGGGTTGGACCCCCTACTGTTTGTCTCTTTGCAATCGCCCGCAAAAACAAACTGCCGGGCGGGCCCTGAGAAAGGGGAGGAGCAGGAGCATCTGGCCCGGGGAGTTTATGTCAAAGAGAACAGCCCCTTTTCGCGAGGGGGGTTTGGCCCCCTTTAAACTTGCGCAAGGGCATGCGTGCCATTTGGGTCCGCTGCTGCTGTTGTTGCTGGGGGGCCCGGATGGCCCAAACCACATTTTGAGCCACGTTTTCCCCAGGCCAACCGAGGGGAAAAGTTTGCAAGGGGGGTTTGCAGGGGCCTTGGGGCCAACTTTAACCCCCGGCCCACGTTTTCATTTTCTCCCCAAACCCCGGTTTCTACAAAAAACCCATTTTTCGGCCCCCCCGGGTCTTGGGCAAAAACCCAGCCAAAAACCGGCCGAGAATCGGTTTTTTCCCGGGCCAAAAGGGACCCCATTTGAGGGGACAATTTTGCCGCGCTCCCCTTCGCGGGCCCCCGGGTGCGCTATTTTTTTTTGGACCTGCAAAGGGGGGCCTTTTTTTCCCCGGGGGGGCCCTTGGCCCCCCGACCTCACACGGGCTGTTTTCCCCCTCTGACAATAAACCCCAAACATGCCCCCATTTTCGGCTGCGCTGCTCCCTTTGACGCGCAACTACGCCCTTTTCCCCCTGACATGGGGAAAACCCCCTTTCCCTTTCCCCCCCTGCTCCCAATTGCGGCCCGGCTACATAAATAAATCAATTTGTGTTTAAATCGTCACTTTTGTCCTCACCCCGGGCCCCTTGGTATGCCGAACCCTAAACCTCCCCCCCACAACATAAACCTTCCCATGCCCTTCCACTTCTATACTTCCGGGCCTATTTCAAAAAAGCAGGCGATATTGGCCCCATTTTTTTTCGCGAAAAAGGGTAGCTGCACCTGCCCCCTAAAATTGTTCACCTCGCAAATAGTGGCGCTGACCCACCCCACATATAACTCGGGGCGGGGAAACCCCGAATGGACAGAGGGGGTTTGAGGAAAAGGTGGGGGCCGCTAAACCCGTTTCCCCCGGGCCATCCCAACAATTGGTTTGGTTGTCAAGGGGTTCCCCCAAGGGACTCTTCGGGGGTTTTGTCAATGTAAATTTTGGGAGACGAGGATACCAAATAAACCAATAAAAGAACCCGGGGGTTGCTAAAAACCCACAGGGCCGCTAAAATTGCCCGGGCAGTTTGGCCTCACCGAGGGACCCCTGGGGCCATGCCCCCCTTGCGGGGCTGCGCCCCTTGGGCCTTTTCCAGGAATTTTTTTGGGGCCCAAACTGCCACTCGCAGGTTGCAGAGCCTGCCACCTCTTTTGCCCCGAAATACGTTTTTTCAAAATTTTTAACCGACCCCTGTTTGGATGATGAAATCTGTAAAAGATAAATAACACCCTTTTTTTTGACTCCAAATGAACCCAGTAACATTTAACCCCTTGGTAAAATTTTCGCCCCCAAAAATTGGGCCGGAAAAATTTACTTGTTTTTTTCTTTAAAAACCGTGTTTTTTACTAAAAAAAGAAACAAGGTTAAAATTTAAACCCTTCGGTGAAATTCTACAGGAAAAATTTATATATTTTGGCATTTTAAAAAAAACGGTTTCTTGGGGGGGCAGCACACCACAAAACAACGCTTAATTTAAAACCCCCGGTTTTTAAATTTCCCCCCAAAAATTTAGCCCCACAAAATTTTTTTTTTTGTAGCGTTTTTTACAATTGCGTGTTTTCTAAAACCCCACAAAAAGAAAACATTTTAATTAACCTTTTCTTGTAATTACTACAGGAAAAATTTATTATTTTGGGCGTTTAAAAAGACGGTTTTTTTGGGTCACACCCCCAGTAAAACAAAAGCTTAAATTTAAAAACCCCGGAAAGTAATTTGGGGGCAATAGAATTTAGCAACCAAAAATGGGAAATGGTAATTTTTAATTTTAAAAACGCTGTTTTTTTTTAAATAATACAACAGGGAAATGGCTTAGATCCCACCCTTGGGTATTGAAAGTAAATGCACTGCATGGACGCACACTGGGTTTTTAATCCAATACCCCAAAAAATTAGAAAAAACATTAAAAAAGAACAGTCTTTTGGGGAAAAAAACGAACCCCCCACGAAAAACCCTATAAAAAAATCAAATTTTTCAAATAAGACTATCAGCCGGGGTCAGCAACCCTTTCCCTTTTGAGCACCCGTGAAGGGTTTTGAGCTCCCGGGGTCCGCGCCGGAAAATTAAAAAAGTTCGGGGACGTCACAAATCCCCCGGTCCTGATTGGCTTCACCTCGCACATGAACCCTGCAGGGGAAAGCCCTTCAACCCCCCCCAAGGGGCTTGGGCCCCCTGTACCCAAGTGCTCGCAGCCATTTTAAACAATCAAAAGCACACTTTGTTCACAAACCAAGTAAAACCCCCAAAATTCGACTTCCCTTTCCCAACCAAGTTTTCCTGAAATTCTAAACGAATTCCACTTCGTTAGAATCGATTCGCCCATCTCTAAACACATCGTTTAGAACTTGCAACAAAAACCATAAATTTTCCAAGTGGTGCACAACTATTTGACGTGTTCAATGTGTCCATGGTGCTGAATACAGATCTTAAGGTGCTAGATTCAATCGCTATGAAACCGCCTGAGAATCTCTGGAGAAATGCTGTTACAGGACTCCACAATGTGTTGCTGAAGGTGGTGTTTGTTGCAGATTTTCTCAGCATATACAATTTGTTTGATATGACACCAGAGATAAAAGTCGAGTGTTGTGAGATCGGGCGATCTGGGCTGCCATTCCACATTAATATGACAGCCAGTCTAATGATCAGGGAACTGAATACCCAGCCACTTTAAAAAATTTTGTCTCATTGTGCTTACATTTTTTAACTCATTTTAACCCTGTATTGACTGATGTTGTCTATTTTTAATCCATTTGTTGTTATTTGTGTTATTATACGAGTATAATTCAGTTTAGTTGTTTGCGACATTGTGTTTTTCCTGCATGTTTTCTGTTTTAGGTTGTATACTACTTTTTCTATTCAACATATGCCCCATTTCAAACAGGCCCTAGATGAATGCTAATCTCTACCTATCCATTGTCCCAGCCTTGTATTCAAGACAAGTGTCTGCTCACTATACTTAGGGGATAAATAATTATATTCAGCCCCATAGTTTTATCTTTAATCACAAGAACAGTTAGGACAACTAAGATAATCATATCTACCTTTCAAACTGCTGTTGCCCCACAGTGGAATTATGCATAATTAGAGTAGTAGACCCGGACATTCCATATATTGTACTGATGCCTATAATTTTTGTCAGTGCAGTGTAAGTGAACGGGCATAGCTGTTAGGGTATGTTCACAAGGCTGATTTTGATGCTGTTTTCGAAGCGTTATAAAGCTCCAGTGCTCCAATGCAAAATCTATAAATGGCCTACTTCAGGCCATTTATAATACTGGTCTCTTGTTATATGATAGATGATCTTTTGGGGCCCTTGGAACTTCAGGGCCAAAAAATGACTGCTACGTCTTATAGTTAGACCCCTGGACCTTTTGTGATGTCTTCCTAAATATACACACATGGAAAAAATTGTTGGCACTCTTGAAACTATGAAACTATGAAAATTTTAATTTACTTATTATCAACTAATGAAAATTAGACATCACATTTGAACTGTGGTTTAACTAAAAAAATAAAGAAACAAAAGAAACTGAAACTGGCCTGGAAAGAAATGATATTACCCCTAGAAAAGATTGAAAATAATTCGACATTAGAGACATTTAAAACTGAGGTGTGTTATGCTATTAGCATAACAATTGTCTTCAAACTTGTAATCAGTCATTCAGCCTATTTAAAGGGTGTAAATTAGTCACTGTTCTGTTTGATATCATGGTGTGTACCACAGTGAATGTGGACCAAAGGTAGCTAAGCAGAGACTTGTTTCAGGAGATTAAAAAGAAAATTATAGACAAACATGTTAAGGGTAAAAGCTGTAAGACCATGATGTTCCTGAAGTTTCACATATTATTTAAAAGTTTAAGTTCTATAGGACTGTAGCAAACCTAGATGTGGCCGCAAGAGGAAAATTGATGACAAACTGATTAGACAGATAGTATGACTGGTAACTAAAGAGCCCAGAATACCTTCCAAAGAGATTACAGGTGAACTCCAAGGTCAAGGTACATCAGTGTCAGATCGCACCATCAGTCTCTGTCTTTGCCCATGTGGACACCTGAGACCTTGTAACACTATTGAGTCACATGACACCGTGGAGGGAAAATAGCAAATTGAGCACAATTTGTCCATTTTCATTTAGGGGGGTTCTTACTTTTATTGCTAGAGGTTTAGGCATTTACATTACCCGTTCAGTAGACCGCATGGGATTAAACGGCATGAAATTATACATTACACCTTTAGTATACGACATGGGTTTATACATTACACCTTAAGTAGACAACGTGGGATTATATATTACACAGTTAGTAGATGGCATGAGATTACATGAGATATTGTGGGCACCTATATCTTCAACGCTGGTTTGCAACACATTGATCGCTTTATCCACTGTTCCAGTCCACCCACCACAGTCCACTTCTCTACCTGCCGATATAGTCTGCCCACTCTCTAACCTATTAGCCCCTAAATTTTCTGGATTGTCCTCCCTCCTCATCCCTAGTTTAAATACTCCTGCATCCCTTCTAGAATTCTCTCCCCAAGCACAGCAGACCCCCTTCCATTCAGGTGCAATTTATCTGTAGAAAATAGATTGTACCCAGATGGAAAATCCGCCCAGTGCTCTAAGAACCCAAACCCTTCTGTCCCACACCAAGACTTCAGCCATGCATTTAACTCCCTGAGCTCCCACTGTCTTTCCTGAGTATCACATGGCACCAGCAGTATTCCGGAGAACACAACCTTGGAAGTCCTTCTTTTCAGCTCTGAGCCTAGTTCTTTAAAATTATTCTTTGGGATCTCCAGCTACCATGTATTCTGTTATTGGTTCCAACATGGACCACGACAGCTGGGTCATCACCAGCCCCTCCCAGTAATTTATCCACCCGATCCACCACATGCCAAACTCTAGCATCAGGGAGACAACAAACCATTCTGTTGAGGCTGTCCTGGTGACAAATTATTTAATCCGTCTTCCTGATTTTAAAATCCCCTACAACTACTAATTGTCTTTTCCAACCTGCATTCCCATCCCCCTGTCTACTAGTTGGACTGCTCTTCTGGCTGCAAGGAAGAGCAGTGCCCGCTAGGGCTACCATTTCTGAGACTGATTCCCTAGCATTATCACCCAACTTGGCAATTTTGCTAGGAATCTCAGGAGGAGAAGTGGCCTTCCTTTTTCTGCTACCTGTAGAAATCCCCCTAACTTCCTTAATCCAGCTACATGGCTCCACTTGCTGATCTAATACTCCACCCTCAACATTTAGCCAACTAACTGTTTGATCAGTGAGAAGTAAACTAATCTCATGATTGTCAATTGCCCTCAGTGTTGCATTTTGTTCCGCTAGATCTAAAATGCAAGTTACCAGAGTAGCAACATGCTCACATCTTTCACAGTGGTATTCACCCTGGATTTCTTGCTAGAGTAGTGCATAAATATGGCAGACTGTGCACTGATGAAAATTGCCAGTCATGCTGTCCATTATCCCGATGCAACAGTAATGAAGATTTAAAAAAAAAAAAAAAGTTATTTAGATTAAAATAATAAATAAATAAATAATAAATAAATAAAATATTAAGTTATGGGTACCATCATTTTTGTCCATGGCAGACACATTGCTTTATTCTTACTTTTTTTTTTTTTTTTTGGTTGAACCACAATTTTAAAGCAATGGCTCCTTTATAATGGTTGATTTTCAGTAATTTTTTAAATTTATTATCACTTTTGGAGTTTCACGTTATTCCAGTGACCATTGTGGATTTTTCTTTCTTTAACAAAAGGGTGGCAACAATTTTATTCATGTGTATACACTAATTTGGTTTGCTTTTTTTCTGTCCCACACAATTCCCCTGCAATCTGTGCTGCTAATATGCTAATGAAGAAGTAGACTGGTGATCACAACCGATCAGTTCTCAATTGTGAAGTGTATTGGGTTCAAGCCCTAATGAGAATCAACCCTCCCTCCACTAACCCACACACTCTTGACAGCCTATGGACTGTAAAAGAGGTAGTCACCAGTGTTCAGTTGTCAATGGTGCATGCACTGAAGTATTCATGCCCCCAGTAGAATATTGAATGCTGATGTTGTGGTCCTAATTGCAGTACAGAAAAATCAAGCTAGACCAAAAAAAAAAAGAAAAGCTTTAATCAGTAGTGGAATAGTAAGCATATATGACTCTTGACATCTGGAGTATTTTGAATATGTCATGTGTCCTCTTTAAAAAAAAAAAAAAAAAATCACAAACAATTTTTTGGACATACAATGAAAACTTACCATCAGTACTCCACTACTGTAACTTATTTTTGTATCCCAACTCAATTGCAACTATATATTTTAAACCCTTTCATTATGGCAGCTGTGTCATGTGATCCCCAGTGGTCAGAGCACCATTCTAGTGCATGTTCTTATGTATTGACACAAGATCATTCTCTACTATGTGGCTGATTTCCTGCAAATTACAGGATTACATCATTTATCAAATCCCTCCAGGAAGTTGACATATCAATTCCCCACCAAAGATCTGCTGGAACCCCTCTTTAAGGGTTTCAGTGAAATAAGTGTTGCAATGAGTGTTAATTGTATTTAGAATTCAGAAATCATGTTTTTTGTTTACTCATATTACCTTTGTCTAAAAACTTTTGCTTAGAGGGGCATCTGGGAATTTAAGAATTTCAAAAAACACTATAAATGACATTCATGTTGAAAAGTAAAGGTTCTCCACTACCTTCATGTGTTCCCTTTCTTTTCATTTCACTCCTTATTCGTCTATCATAAGATTCGCTATTTGAACTAAAACTTCCTGTGTGTGGAAGTGTCAGTAGTTCTCCAGCATCTCTTTCCTACAACTCCCAGACTGAATTGCAATCTCGGACTTCCCTCCACAGTTATCACTGCTATGGTCTATGTGCTGATATTAGTGTGTATTCCCCCCAGCTCTGTGCTTGTTGTTATGGTAAAGATAATAGTTAAGACTCATGAGTCACTGTGTAAACTGTACAGAGCTTCAGTCATCATTTTCATGGCAGTACACAACCCCCCAGAACTGACCTGCTGTCTTCTGCTCCCATTTATAAGTTCTGTCAGCAGGACTCCTATGTAATTACTCTAATGTAATTACTTCTATTCACTTGAAACCTACAGACTGGAGAGAGTGAATGCAGGAGGTGTTCTGAGCTGAGCTTGGCTTCAAAACACACCCAGTGAGTGATGACAAAACATTCACTGAGGCCATGTGATCAACATCAGGTGGTTTGCAGGGGTTAGAGGAGAGTGGAAGAAAAGAATCTTTACCTGGTTCTGCACAGCAGGGCAGGTAAATAATTTTGAATAAGTATGAATTACAAAGTTTAACCATTAACATTGTTGAGAACTGTAGAGCAAATAAAAAGTCCCGGAGAACCCCTATAAGCATTAAATGTAACAAATACACAATAACAGTAAACATTTGGAAAGGGACAAGTTCTTTTTCATACCAGTTTTTGTTCTTTAAATAAACAATGCTTCGCAAAAGAAAAAAAAAGAAATGCAATGAATCTTTGTTTCTAAAACATTTATCAAGTTAAGAGAGGTCTTTCAAACAACATTATTTTTTGTACATTTGAAACAATTCATTAAATTTAATTTAATGTAGCATTTCAAGTAAAACAGACAATGATCTATCAAATTAAAAAGAAACTACTTGTGATTATAAATCATTTTCTGTTCCAGGCTACGGTGTGACACACGGGAACAGAAATACATTAGCATCAAATATAATCCGGAGGGTTTATTTTTGGGAAGTATTGAAAAGATTGATCAGAATACAACATATTTTTGTACAAGTTATGTTATGTACAAAATTAGTGAGTTATTGTTCTATGACTTTTCTACCAAGGCAGAGGGACATTGATGAATGAGTCTCAGTATCAAAGTACTGTAAGACATTTTCCAGTAAAAGTATGTACAGTTTTTGTCATGGTTTATCTACAAGTTTATCACACATTTCAAGATATGCAAACATTGTAATATATTTACTGAAAATTTCAAATATGAATACAAAGCATTTATCCTCAAAAATAAATTATCCTGTAATGTTTTCATAAAAAGAGATATTATTTTCCAAAGTTAAATAAGCCAGATTAAGACTAGATTGATTGATAACTGGACCAAAAATTAGTTGCCCAGTAGCTATGTAATTTCAGCAATTGATAGAGACTGGATAATTGTCAACAGATTATGTTGTTGTCAACTAGACTAAACATTGTCTACACTCAAATTTCGATTTTTGAATCTATTTTTTTTTTTTATAATTTTTAAAGCATCCTCACTGTTTCCAAACCTTAGGAAGTCCAAGTTTTAACATGTTGGATTTTAGTAAAACACTTCAAGATAGATAAGAGGACTTAAAGGGGTTGTCTCACTACAAAGATTGCTTTTTATGTGAAAGATCTTGCAGAAATAAGTCACTTTTCAATACGTGTCCATTAACATTGTCCTACCTATTCCTAGGTTTTCCCTCTTGTATGGGCTGCATTAGCTTCTCAGGTCGCTATAGAAACAGACCTGTTCAATCTCTCCTGATAGGCTGCCAGTAGAGATGGGCAAATTTCTCAAAAATTCGGTTCGGTCACTTCGGCGAATTTCCCAACAAAAATAAATTCGGTCCGAATTACTTCGGCACGAATCAATTGAAAAAACAGCTATTTCCAGGCTGCACAGATCCTGCAGGGTGCTGTAGAACGTTGTGCCATGCTTAAATATGCAGAGGGAGCTTGGTTTGGTCTTCATACAATGTTGTGTTTTAGTATGACACTCAGATGACTGCCGCCGCTCTTAGAATCGCTTCACTATAAAATTCCCTGGGCACTTAAAAGGGCAAAACTGACCAAAAAACTGACGCGGGAATGTTGCCTGATAAAGTCATGCCATCAAAAGCTGGAAAAAAAACAAGCTGAGAGCTCAGGTGGCAACATTAGTGACAGAGTGTGGAGGTGAAGCGGCAGCCACAGCAGCATGAGGTCAGACAGTGGCACAATGACATTCTGGAGGTGGCAAAACAGTAATAGGCCACAGAGTGGCACAATG
The DNA here is from genome assembly GCA_025379985.1 of Phyllomedusa bahiana. Taxonomy (NCBI): domain Eukaryota; kingdom Metazoa; phylum Chordata; class Amphibia; order Anura; family Hylidae; genus Phyllomedusa; species Phyllomedusa bahiana. The sequence goes on along the minus strand of JAODAL010016717.1, from coordinate 3,326 downwards.
ACTGAGAGCGGAGGTCACGGCGGCAGCAGTATGAGGTCAGACAGTGGCACAATGACACAGTGTGGAGGTTACGGCAGCAGCCGCAGCAGTAGCATGAGGTCAGAAAGTGGCACAATGACATTCTGGAGCTGGCAAAAACAGGAGTAGGCCACAGAGTGGCACAATGACACAGTGTGGAGGGCACGGCAGCAGCAGCGTAAGGTCAGGCAGTGGCACAATGACATTCTGGAGGTGGCAAAAACAGGAGTAGGCCACAGAGTGGCACAATGACAGAGAGTGGAGGTGACGGCGGCAGGAGCAACAGTATGAGGTCAGAGAGTGGCACAATGACATAGCATGGATGTCACGGCACCAGCAACAGCAGCATGAGGTCATAAAGTGGCACAATAACAGAGTTTGGAGGTGGGTGGCAATACCAGTCTCTGTTAAAGATGGTTGGTGGCAGATGGAGAAACTGTCAGCAGATGTGTGGCATCAGGCGGGTGGCGGCATCAGAATAGTGGCTGAGGCAGGTAGTTTTAATCCAGACTCATTTCTCACAGTTTTGGCGAGGCGTCATGGCTGATGTAGTCTGACGCCTAAGGCATTGGTGTGTGGAAATCCTGGCTGATCCACGCCTGATTCAACTTGACAAAGGTCAGTCGTTCCACATTTCCCGTGGACAAGTGGGTTCTCCTTGGGGTAACGATGGCCCCCGCCGCACTGAACACCCGCTCTGATGCCACACTACTGGCCGGGCAGCACAGCTTCTCCACTGCAAACTCGGCAAGTAGCGGCCACACATCCAGTTTGGCTGCCCAGTAGTCCAGCGGATCTTCTAACTGGGGTGGGAGAGTGCTGTCCAAGTAGGCCAACACCTGTTGGTTCAAGGACTGCTCCAGGTCCTGCTGCTGCTGGCGACTACCCTCCTCACTAGGCGGGTGAAGGAAGCTGCTCATCAGTGACTCCAGACTTAGGTTGCTGCTGATGGAGCTGGTACTGCTCCTTGGGCCCCCCCCTACCTTCCTCCAGCAGCCGCGGCCGTAGTACGTGAGCGCTGAAGAACCCCCTGGTCAGACCTGTCAGAGGAGGGACGATGCCGCACATAGGCAGCGGCCAACTGACTACGGATGATTTCCCTATAGTATTTGAGTTTGTCCTCCCTCTCAGTAGCTGGGAAAAAGGCACCCATTTTGTAGCGAGGGTCCAATAGGGTGTAGAGCCAGAAGTCATCCCTCTGCCGGATGCTGACTATTCGGCTGTCACTAGCCAGGCAAATCAGCATGCTTCGGGCCATCTGCACAAGTGACTCCGAGGGGCTCCCTGCCTCCATTTCCACTGTATACTGCCATGGTGCTTGCGGGTAATCTGCCTCGTCTTCCTCGTCTCCATCTATCTCCTCCAGCTGCTCCTGCTCCTCCTCTCTTGTCACCTGGGTAGAAAATCCACTCATTTCACCAGAAAATGCTTCTTCTCCAAAGTCCTCCTCCTCCTCCAGTTCAGTCCCCACCGGACTCATGTGGCCACGAGATGTAGTCGCCACATCTCCAGTCCCCTGCCCAGACAGATTTTTCAGCATCTGTTCCAGGACATGAAGCAGTGGAATGACGTTATTCATCCCGTAGTCCTGGCGACTGAAAATAACATGCCCCCCTTGAATGGCCTCAACAAACGGCAGGTGTAAACGCATGAGCTGCCACTGGCTGACATCAAAGTTACACAGGGGAGTACTCCTGTCCGCCTGGATCATCAAAAAATCGTTAATGCCTTTTTTCTGTTCATACAGTCGGTCCAAATGTGCAGGCGGGAATTCCAACAGGTGGAAACATCGCATATCAGAGTGTGTTGGGGTAGGGCCGTTTCTGCCTCTGAATTCGGAGGTTTTTCCTGGCTTCTAGGAATGTATGAAGTTGCATGCACAGTTTCTGGCCATTTTCAGAATCTTCTGAAGATCGGTGGAAGACTTCAAAGGGAAACCCTTTTTAACAACCAGATGAACACATGCGCCATGCAGCGCGCATGGACCATCCCTCCTCGGTGCAGCACGGACACCATGTTCCTACCATTGTCCGTCACCATGGTTCCGATTTGCAGTTGGCATGGAGAAAGCCACACATCAATTTCTTGCTGCATGACGCAGAGCAGTTCCTTCCCTGTGTGACTTCGTACGCTGAGGCAAGCCAGGTGTAGAACTGCGTGATACCGCTGTACCCTACACATGTGGTATGATGGAGCAGTACTTGTGGAGGCTGAGATGGTGGTGGTGGTGGAGGAGGCGGACATTGGCGCAGGAGCCGCATTTTGACAACGTGGAGGAGAAAGCGGCGTCTCCTGTCCAAGTTGTTGGTGTGCCTGGGCAGGAAGCACATTCACCCAATGGGCCGTAAAGGACATGTACTGGCCCTGACCGTAGTTACAGCTCCAGACATTCGTGCTGCCGTGCACCTTGGAGCAAACCGATAAGCTCAAGGTCTGGCCCAGTTTCTGTTCTACTTATATTTATGAAGTGCTGGTACTGCCTTTTTGGAAAAGAAATTACGGTTTGGAACTCTCCATCTCGGCTCGGCACAAGCCATTAGTTCTCTGAATGGTGCAGAGTCCACCATTTGTAAAGGGAGAGACTGCAGTACCAACAACTTGGACAGGAGCACGGTCAGCTGCTGCAACTTAGGATGGTTGGACGCATACTGTTGTCTCTTTGCAATCGCCTCGCTGAATGACTGCTGGCGCCAAGAGCAGCGAGGAGCAGGAGCATCTGGACCGGGAGATGATGTCAAAGAGAAACAGCTCCCTTCTGCAGAGGTGGTGGAGCCTTGACTGGCTGCAATGGCATGAGTGGCACTGGCCGCTGCTGCTGCTGCGGCGGCAGGATGGACCACCACATCTGAGCCACGTTTCTCCCAGGCCACTGGATGGTGACGCTGCATGTGTTGACGCAGGGCCATGGTGCCAACGTTAGCTCCCTTTCCACGCTTCACTTTCTGCCCACAGATTCTACATATACCTATATTTGGCTCCTCCGGTGTCTTAGCAAAGAACTGAGCAAACCAAAAACTACGAGCTTTGTAGCGTGTTACAATGGCGTGTATTTTACGCCACACAACAAGAGGAAAACTTGTAATTAACCTCCGGTTATGAATTATGCTACAGGAAAAATGTATTTTTTGCCGGTGAAAAAGACGGTTTGTTTTAGTCACCACAGCAGCAGAACAACGCTTAATTAATCCCTGGATGTAAATTGCGCAAAAGAATTGAGCAGCCAAAAAATGATAGTGGTATTTGTATTGTAAAAACGCTGTTTCTTAAATGAATAAAAAAACTGGTTAGATCCCTTTGGATTCAATGTG